>JBBPBX010001190.1:12158-30433 GCA_038048925.1 Garcialebias charrua | reverse complement strand
GTGAGCAAAGACCTCTGGATGAGGCACGAAGACCTCTGGATGAGGCGTGAAGACCTTTGGATGAGGCGTGAAGACCTCTGGATGAGGCGCAAAGACCTCTGGATGAGGCACGAACAACTCTTGATGAGGCGCAAAGACTTCTGGATGAGGCGCAAAGACTTCTAGATGCGTGAAAACCTCCGGTGAAACAAGGACCTCTGGAGTGAAGACCCCCGGCGAAGCGAGGACCTCCGGATGATTGAAGACCTCTGGTGAAACGAGGACCTCTGGAGCGAAGACCTCCGGCAAAGCGAGGACCTCCAGATGAGTGAAGACCTCTGGTGAAGTGAGGACCTCTGGAGCGAAGACCTCCGGTGGAGCGAGGACCTCGAGAGCGAAGACCCCCAACGAAATGAGGATCTCCGGCAGAGCGAGAACCTCTGGGGTGAAGACCTTGGGACCTAGGACCACCTCAGGAGCAGTGTCTGTGGAGAGATAGAAAATGTATGCTCCTGATTGCCCCGGTGGGTCAGGTGTAGGACTCAACCTTGGTGTTGGAGTGGGAGCCAGCCTTGGTACTGAGGTGAGACCCAGTCTTGGTGCTAGTGTGGGAGCCAGCTTTGGTGCTGAGGTGAGACCCAGTCTTGGTGCTGATATAGGAGCCAGCTTTGGTGCTGAGGCCAAACCCAGCGAGGCAGGTGCTAAAGCGAAACCCACCGAGGCAGGTGCTGAGGCAAAACCTAACGAGGCAGGTAGTGAGGCAAAACCCAGCGAGGCAGGTCCTGAGGTGAAACCCAGCGAGTCCAGAGCTGGCGCGTAGACCAGCGGGTCCAGAGCTGGCGTGGAGACCAGCGGGTCCAGAGCTAGCGCAGAAACTTGTGGGTTCAGAGCTAGTGGGAAAACGAGTGGGTCTAGAGCTAGTGGGGAAACCAGCAGATCCAGAGCTGGTGTGAAGACCAGTGGGTCCAGAGCTGGTGTGGAAACCAGTGGGTCCAGAGCTAGTGTGGTAACCACCGGGTCCAGAGCTGGTGGGGAAACCAACAGGTCCAGAGCTGGTGGGGAAACCAGCAGATCCAGAGCTAGTATGAAGACCAGCGGGTCCAGAGCTGGTGTGGAAGCCAACGGGTCCAGAGCTTGTGTGGAAACCAGCGGGTCGAGTGCTGGTGCTACTGCAAGACAGCTAGTGTAAGACCCGGACCATGTGCAACTGATGGAGAAGGAGAGAGATCAGCTGAGTATGAGCTGGGCGGAGAACCCGGCTGCGCAGGAGACAGCAGCAGTGAGCTAAGCATGCGCCTCTCCCTCCATGCCTGCTAGAACAGCTGCCAAGTTTCCAGCAAACCATCATCGCTGTCAGCCCTGGCGTACCTGGAGATGATTTCCTCCACATCGATCAATCTCTCCCACAGATTGCCGGTGCTGCCGGGTTCCTTCCCCCTAACGGCAGGTGCGCAAGGGTGTGTAGCATCCTCCCCCCCAGTGACAAGTGTGACGTCATCCCCCCTACGAAGGGAAACGGACAGGCAAGGACTTGGTTGCAGCTACGAAGCAGCGTGCTAGGGTTTGTTGGGGCCGGCTCGGTTCTGCTGCCCGTTCCTCCTACAACCAGTCAGAGCGGGCTGCCGTCTTCCCTGAAGACTCAGTTATAGTCGCGCTTTGGTCCGCAGGCTAGAGCGCGCGCACTACGCGCGCACTGAGCCATGCCTTTACAGTGTCGCCGGCGGCGCATGGCAAAGTGCTGCTCTTTTACGGACCAGCAGGTGGCAGTACCCTCTAAAACTTGTGCATATGTTGCAAGAAAGGTGTAGAAGAAGAAACCTACCGTAGAAGAACTGTTTTAAATCACACAACAAAAACAAATGGCTTCCCGCTCGCTCGGGGAATTTAATACATTTGTATCACATAGAAAACATTCCTCCATGTGTTGCGACTCCGTTTCCATGACCACACCGGTGCAGACAGTTACAGGCTCTGGCGTGAAGAGCGTGAAGGCTGTCGATGAGGTCCCCATCTGAGTTGTCAATCAATTCAGTAGCGCCCACGGCGCGTGCACTAGGCTTGCAGAGTTTCAAAAATTCGGAGGTGCGTGACACGCGCCAAACTGACGCGCGGGGCTAAAGCGCGGGGACGGGGACTATGCGATTGCGTCACTTTGGGCGCGCGCTCTCTTGCGCCCTATGCGACGCGTCAACCATAAACCAGGCTTTAGAAAAACGCTCCGGGGAAACAGGAGGTGGTTTTTGAGGATGTGGTCTGCGTGACGCTGCCACTCTGGTTACTTTTATCTCCTCTTTGTCACGTAGAGCGGTCTTTTTTGCTTCACGTACCACATACACAAAAAGAGTAATCATCCTGCTGGGTTCTGACTGGTCTCTGGATTCTATCATGATCAATAATAATAATAATAAATTCAATTTATACCGCACTTTTCATTAATAAAAATCTCAAAGTGCTACAACAAATAAAACAAGTGGTAAAATCAAGTAAAATCAATAATGATATCAACTAAGATTAAAGACAGATCAGCTTCCGTGTTGTTGAACCCATATGCAGGAAGATGAATAGACTCTAGTAAAATAAGTAAAATAATTATTAAAATGTTTATTAAAAGAATACAGTACACAAAACAAATTCCTGATGGAGCAGTTAACTTACTTAAAGGAGGAGATATGGAGGGATGACGAGCATGAAGCTTTAGACAGGACAATCCAGAGACAACTGACACAACACCACAGGGCTGAATATATACTGACACTGACGATGGTGAAATGACAGACACCTGCAGTGATTGGGATTAAACACAGGTGCGACAGTGCTGGATCACAGAAGTAGGGATGTTGAGGAAGGGCTGGTAAACACGAGGGAAAAACATGACATGCAGGACCAGACCCCAAAAAACCCTACAATACCATACCATACAATTTTATTTATAGAGCACTTAAAACAGCGACAAGGCCAACCAAAGTGCAATACAAACAAACAAACAACAGGCAACACATAGGCAACATACAAAATGAAGTACAAAAAAACAGAATATAGACATATAATCATTGCAGATAATAAATATAATGACCAAACACAGATCATTTGGTGTTGAAAGCAACGGAATAGTAGTGAGTTTTCAAATAGGATTTGAAAACCGAGAGGGAGGGGAATCCGTGTTTGGTTCGTTCTTTGGTTATTCGGTTTCAAAATAAAAACCAAATAACCAAACAAGCTTTGGTTATTCGGTTTTTTCGTTTTAAAACGAAACTACAAAAACGGTTTTTAAATGGTTTTTTCGTTATTTCATTTTTAAAACGAAATTAGAAAAACGGAATTGCCAAAAATAAAAAAAAGGGTACGTTTTGTTTTGTTTGTTTGTTTAACTGCAACGGTTAAACCAAAGACGAGCTTTTATTTTGAAGTTATTCATTCGGACCTTAAACCGGAAATGAAGACCTCTGAGTGTAAAAAGGATACGTTGTCTTATTTAGAGGGAATCAACGCATTTAATTGAGAGCTGATGATCTAACCGTCAACAACATTGATTTAATATTCCAAGTAAGTAATTAAATCATTACATTTGATAATCTTCCGTGTATGTTTAACAATAATTGACCGTAGGCTAATGCTAACGTTTCTCGCTGAGGTCTGTTTACTCATAGATTAGTATTTTAATCTTTGTTTATGTTTGGAATCATTGGCATCAAGTGTTGTGGAATTTGGAATAACCAGAGTAGGGCGAATACGACACCAGAAAATTTACATTTTAAGTAATTAAAAAACAAGTGTGTTATCAATCAATCAATCAATCAATCTTTATTTATAGAGCCCTTTTCAGCAGCCAGAAGGTGCACAAAGTGCTGAACAATACAGAAATAAAACAAACAATCAAAAATAACAATAAAAAACAGCCAGTTAAAAATTAAAAACAATTAAGACCTAACAACAATTAAGACCTAACAAGAATGTCAAAGAACTACTGTACTAGGTATTAAAAGCCTGCCTGAATAAAAAGGTTTTAAGATTAGATTTAAAAGACTCCATATGAGTGATGGAGCGCAAGTCCAGAGGTAGCTTATTCCAGAGACTGGGTGCAACGACAGAAAAGGCCCGGTCACCCCAACGTTTGTAGTTGGACTTTGGGATGGACAGGAGAAATGTATTAGATGATCTCAGTGTTCTCCTATATTCACGGACAGTTACGAGATCAGTCAAATATAGTGGGGCAAGACCATTGAGTGCTTTAAAAGTGAATAATAAAATTTTGAATTTAATTCTAAAATCAATTGGAAGCCAATGGAGAGAAAATAAAACAGGGGTAATGTGTTCACGTCTGGAAGTGTTGGTTAAAAGTCTAGCTGCAGCATTTTGGACCAATTGAAGGCGTCTAATGGAGGATTGGGAAATTCCCGCATACAGGGAATTACAGTAGTCAAGTCTTGAGGTGATAAAAGCATGAATGGCCTTTTCTAAATCAAAACGATTTAAAAAAGGTTTAACTTTGTATAAAAGACGTAATTGATAAAAACAGGCCTTGACTACAGACGCTATGTGTTTATCAAATTTTAAGTCCTTGTCAAATGTCACCCCCAAGTTTTTAACTGTTGGTCTGCATTTGGAAGTGTTATGGGCAAACCACACGGTTTTATAATAAATCAATTTATTATTTACCATTTAGATACTTTTTTTTCTTTCTTTCAGGTGCGTGCAGACTGTTTTATTGACAGCTGATGGCAACAGAGGTGTGTCGCCTGATTGACACTTTTGAACAGAGGGGAAAAAAAACAGGTTTGCATTATACGTTCCCAACAACTTTAATCATCTTTTAAAACATAAATAGTTTTATAAATGTTTATGATGATATCAATCAAGTCAACTCCACAATTCTGTTTCCTGATTTACAACACAGCTCCTTCAGACTAGTTCTAAATGAAGGTTTTACAAACATTTACATTCCCTTCAGGTTATAATGACTCTTTTTTTTTTTTTAAACAAATTGTAATTGAATATTTGGGGGTAATATTTTTATGAGTTTTATACATGACTTGTAAAATACTATGTTCAACCAAATCATAACATTTTAATAATTTCAATTGATGAAATAATCTATTTGTTGGGTGATGTTGTGAAATGAAAATATATGTATCTTTGTGTTTTCTTTTATTATGAAGGAGTCTTCACACGGCGTTCAAAATGATCAAATTTCTCTCATAGAATGGTAAGGGTTTCCTGAGAGGAGACAGAATAGTGAGCATGTGCTCATGTGAGGCTTTGGGACTTAAGGAATGCTTGAAAGTGGATCTTTTCTTGTCTCTGAGAGGTTTATGGCAGTGCCTTTTGTCAGTTTTATGACTTCACAGATTTATATGACTGGCAAGGAGAGACACTGGCCCCTTTGTTCTGGGTGTTACACATCCCCCATCAGCCTCATGTGAGTTGGAAAAAAGGTGTCCAGCTCTGAAAACTGTGTTCACTTGAAGGCGCAGAGAACATGGTTGCATAAAACGTAGTAAAACAATTAATACCTTGATCATAAAGCACTTGTGCATTAATTATATAATAGTTGTGAAGTAGTTTTCAATCAGATTAAAAGTAGAACTGTGTAAAGTCAGCCTGTATAAATAAAGGTTGAATGAATGAATATTATCCTTCACTCTTTTACCAAAAAAGAGTTCAGCCAGCTGAAAAAACAAATGGTATTTCCTCTATCAGTTAAGGGGGGGGAAATACCCCACCAGAGAGACAAAGAGGGTCTCTGTGATTGGTGGAAGGCAGGAAATATCCTGCAGGAGTATATAAACTTGGGTATCCTCCTCCAGGGGGAGAACAGAGAAGTAGCCCACGGATCAGGTTGTATCTCCTCTCCCCCTCCTCTCTCCCTGTCTCTCTCTCCCCCTTCTCCCTTCTTTTTCTCTCTCTCTCTCTCTCACTGTCCACGTCTTTTAAAACAAATGTAATGGCTTTTAGAAAATAGAACAAATGTATTCTGTGACTTTTCAAACTTATAATTAAACTGGTTTTTGGAACTTTAAATTACGTGCGTTTGTTGTATTTTCAGTGTATCTCTCCTTTCTGATCTAAAGTGAACCAAATAACGAATTCTGGGACGGATAGTTTCATACGTCAACAATTTGGAGGTTCCTACCGAGATGGTTGCACGCGCGGACAGGAAAGGATGAGCCGGAGTCCAGAGCACTGACTGACCGGTCACCTCTAAAAAAGGTAAGCAGATTCCTGTTTAAACGAAATCTGTGATTGGAAATTTTATAGGCAAATTTTACTCAGTGTATTTGGACTCAATTAAAAGTGGAATTATAAGTTTCCAGCCAAGACTCCAGATCCCAGAGTAAAAACACGCAATGGTCGAGCCAACCAAATGCCGACGGGCGTTTGGAACAGAGGGAAAGGGGTTCTAGGATAAATAAATAATTTATCCGCCGCCGTTTCCTGTAACTCTGAGACTAAGTTCAACTGTAATCTTGTTAGGTTTGTGGCTAACTATAAAACAGTGTCAATTAAATCCACTTATAATTTGACTTATGATAAGTGGAGGCGGGATCTGGTGAGGTGATGTATTTGTATATTACCATGCGTAAATACATTATAATACATTAGGAATGAAGGCATTGAAAAAATTTAAACCCACAAACAAATAAAATAAATAAAGTGTGGGACTGAGTGAAGAAAAAAATTAAACCCACAAACAAATAAAATAAATAAAGTGTGGGACTGAGTGAAGAAAAAATATTGAGGAAAACGCGCTGACTTTCGCTGATAAAATAATCTGATAAGAGTTCCTGGACCAGATAAAAATAGAATAGAATTAGTCACAGAATACTAAATCTTTTTTATGTTCTAAAATAATGGTTTCCTGCCATGTGAGGAGTCAATGCCTGCCTCACCTGCGTGACTTGTCTCTGCTCTCCAAACTGCGTGTGGCTCTCTCTCTCTGCAGCGCTGTGCTGCTCTGGACCAGTGGCGGAGTTAGACTTTTATTGCTGGGGGGGCCGAGAGGGGGCCAAAACTATAAGTGGTCCACTTACTACAGCACAGTGGGAAAAATGGTTTTATCCCAATTTTTTTGGGGGGGATTTGTAGACGCTATGAAATTTTGAAACATATTTTTCCCTTAAAATGATACAGGCTCTCAGTTTAAATTTTTGATCTGTGATCTAAATATTTTTAAGTTTAGAAACCAAGTGGTTTTCTAAACAGCTTTAGTGTTTGACTTTGTCCACACTCATAAAATACACAATGAAGTACCCAAAAAAAAAAATATATATATATATATATATAATATAATAATAAATATATATATATATACCGGTAAACTTAAATGGTACATATCGCCCCTTGCTGCTTTGAGCATGTAACAGTCACAAGACCACATTGAAATAAGAAATATAAAATATGATAAAAATACATTTCTGTGTTTATTTTATTTCTATCCAAGACACTATGATAAGAATGACTATATATTTAATATAGGTGGATAGAGTACAGTATCTCTGTTTACAATTCTGGTTGGTGGTGTGCCTCGTGATTTTTTCAGTGAAAACACAGTGTGCCTTGGCTCCAAAAAGGTTGAAAAACACTGGTCTAATGAAAATAAACAGTTTAAGTTAATTAGAATGATTTAAAAAAAATAAAAATAAATAAATAGCTAAGCAAGAGCATAGTTTTGCTAAATTAGGCTGAAAAGTTGGATTAAAAATGTAGAATTAGCTGAAAAAGCTGAAACAGGCTATATACAGAAATTAAGTAAAATACCTTGATATCACAATATTTTTTGCCTCAATAAAACCACGGTCCTACTTGTTATTTATTTAATTGTTCCCATATATATCTTTAAAAATAGGAGTTGAAACTGCATATTTCTTGGTGCATTTGTGTGTACAACTGGACCAGTGCTCTGTTTTTATTTTTTTTATTTATTATATAGACGTTTTAATAAGATATAACACCGTTGCGACTGTTGCTCGCTGCTCTCAAAGCCTCTACTCAGAGGAGCGAGAGCCACGCGTCTTCTCCCTGGCTCCCCGTTCTGCTGTGTTACCTTTGAAGTTCTTTCTGTTGACCCAGGGCTCGGTTCTGTTCCAGCTTTGTTGCGTGAAGCACTGGGAGCACGCGCGCTCAGAGCTCTGCCTTTCTGAACTCCCGACCCACGGGGAGAGAAAAAAGAGAGGGGCAGATCTTCCCGGAGCTTCTGCTAAAATATGTTATAAATCATGAAATAACACATTTAGCGTTATTTCTCTACAATATAAATAAACGCTCCTGCATTGTTTTTTAAATAAACAAATAAATATTAATGGCGATGCAATTTGAAAACATGGTGGGTCATGGACGAATTCAAGAACAGAGGGAGGAAAATAATGATTACTGTATTTTTAGCCTGTATGACATATTTATGGATTGTTTTTTCTTCTTAAACTTTTCACAAGTTATCTGAGGATTACAATATGAAACAAACATCGAGGCGCTGAGATTAGAATAAAGTTTTATTTAGATACAGCAGTTTAATAGAGTAAAAAAAAAAACGTAGTCCACCTCCTCATGGTGCTGGGTTCCTGAAACACAAAAATAAACGTTACATTAAAACGGGTTACACTTCTCCATTTTAACAGGACTAGATCATTTTCTACAGCGTGAATGTGGGTGAAATGAAAAAATAGAACTTCAGCTCTGGACGAGGGTCTGGTTTTAACCAGGCTAGAAGGCCTCAGGATTGTACGGTTTTTTGAAAAAACAAATAAAATATTTGCGGATAGGTCGAGACAAATTAATTAGGGCCGAATGAACCGTCACAGCTGGAAGGATTGATCAAAAAAGATTATGACATTCTATCTCAATAATTTTAGGTTATAACACTTAGATAAACGGAAAAGTAAGAAAATTGCAGTGGACCTCCCGTTAGCATAGCATATGCCTAACAGCGGACATTTTATAACTTTGTAACGGTAGACGGCTCACATCGGATTCGCTAACAAAGCGTACAGTGGCGCGTCGTGTAGATAAACAATATCGACTTTAAATAATCCAAATTTAGTTTTTGTAGACGAACTTAGCAGCTAACAGCAAAGCTAACGAGCCATAGGTCCGACGTGGTTTACGAGATGTAGTTTTATAATTTGTGTATAGGCTGTGAGGATATAGAACCGAACGCATCATACTTGTATTTCCCAATATAAGAAGCAGAGAAAGTGGATTACCAATTTGGAAGACGTACTTTTGTGAATAGATCCAGTGAATGTCCACGTCGTCTTGTGAGCGGACGCAAAAGACAGTCGTTTCCTGTACAGCCTGAGCAGGGTTGCCAGGTGAGAAATGTAGGATTATCGTACACCCATTATAAACAAAATAATAAGTACTGTACTGTAGCGTCTAACAGGCACTCACAGCTTTGTGGCGTCAGTACTGGGGGGAACCATAGACAATACGCATTATTGTCTGGTGGTAATTAATGAGCTCAACAGAAAGTCTTCTGTCACATTTAGAAAAGCAGGATTAGCTGGAATTCCAAGACGCCTTCAGGGTTAAAAAAAAAACTCCGACAGACAGTTGCGACAGGCTGATGAAAACCGATCACAACTACACGTTTACAGAATGGCGAAATTATTGTATTTTTGGCCTTTGTCGGGATTATTGATCGTACAGAGGGCAAAATTATCGTACAAATACGAAAATTATCGTACAGCTGGCAACATTGAGCCTGAGTATAATGGAGACCCCTGATGGACGAAAAAAGGTACTGCAGACAGGAGCATAATAATTTCTAGAAAAAACCAAAAACGGGTCGGAGTCACTTTATTTTTTAATTTAGTCATCCAGTTGGGTTATTCGTTCTGAAACATTTAATAAAAGTAAAGGGATGCAGGTACAGAGTTTAATAACTGTTTGGAGTCAGATGAATAAAAGAAGGGGACAGATTGGGGTTTGAAGAATAAATAATAATAATAATAATAGTAATGAATTCAATATATAACGCACTTTTCATTAATGGAAATCTCAAAGTGCTAAGGAGGGAGTAGCCCTCACAGACAGGTCTTAAATGAATACATATTTGTAGATGTGGAAAATGGATTTAAAATTCATTCATTTCTAAATTTTGATGCACTTTTAACATGCAGGAAAGGGTTTTAACAGAACTGTTTTTTTGTATGTCAGGTTTAATAATTGGTTGATGAATAATAATTTTATACTACTAGGTAGATACTGTATTAATTGCAGGGGGAAATTTTGAGGCATCCACCCTAGCATGTTCTAACTACAGTATACAGAAAGAAAAAAAATAATCACAAAACAAGCAGAATACACAGATGGGGAAAAAAATATGCACAATCGATCACCTTTATTTTACCAGGTAGAGCCCGTTGAGATCGATATCTCTTTTACAAGGGTGACTGGTCAAGTTGTCAGCAGCACACAACACATGGTAATTGACAAGCATGTGCATTTATCCAAAAAAAAAAAAAACTACAATCACAATAAATTAGCCTGGTTGGAACCAGACCCATGTCCTTCACTTCGCTTTGTACTAGGGAAATGAGAATTGAGCGGAGCTGTGCAGGAAGGCGAGGGCCAGGCTAACAATAAATAGATGTTGACAGTTATTAAAAACCAACAGGATAAGACAGACTTCTATAGACACACATTATATATATATAACGAGCAGACAGACATCGGTTGAATAGATACAGTTAAAAAAAATCAACTATGACATGTATATTGGATAAGTAATGGTTAGAAAGGTGGTAGGGAGTACTGGTACTACATTCATGAATAACCTATACTGTATACATACCGGTACACATTCATTCAACCTTTATTTAGTCAGGTAAATCTCATTGAGCCTCGTGGACTCATTTACAAGAGCGACCTGCTACAAACTAAAGAATGATGAACAGCTAATCATATACAGTATACTGTAAGTACATTAGCAGACACCCTGGGGGTCTGGGGACCTCAGTTTGTGAACTACCGGTACCGGTTTAGACAATAAGAGTTGGGTTTAGTTCATGGCTTTCTATTTTTAACAATGTTTGAAACGTAAATAACGATAAAAAAGAAAGAAAGAAAGAAAAATACTAAAAAGCAGACACATTTAGGTCTACTGTCTAGACTATTTGATATTTATTGTAAACAAATTACAGTACTGTACAATGATACAAATAGCAGTTTTAAGAGTTATGTCAGCATCAGCTTTTTACTCTTTTAAACAGAACTTGGGTTTCCTGAGCTGTCCTTTAGTTGTGGTATAAGCTTAGACTGCTGATGGTCAGCAGCCCCCACTGACCCCACATCTTCTCGTTTCTGCCCATCCTGCCATACGCCTGCCTTCATGCTCTGTGTTCCTGCTATGTCCTCTGCCCCCTCATGCCATAGTTTTTGTTTCCCTGCTTTGTTTTTGCCTATCACCCATCGCTCAGCTCAAGCCTGCTCCTGTCACCCCAAGCCACGCCTCCCTTAAGCTTTGTTTATACTTCATGCAAGACGTGCGGCTGCGGCCCAGCGATGATGTAATTGCATGTGTATCACCGACCGCATTGAGTGTTTATACTTAGAAACGACGTGGGGGATACATTATAGTACAGGTAGTCCCCGACTTACGAGCGAGTTCCGTTCCTCCGAGGCGCTCGTAAAGCGAAAATTCGTAACTTGGAACGGCCGCCACGTGTCTCGTAAGTCCGGAATTTCGCTCGTAAGTTGGAACGGTTTTGCTAGCGCGACTACAAACACTCGTTTTTCATCGAAAAACTGCTTACGAGTGCATAAAAATGATCGGAAACGTGTGTCCACATGTTTAGCTAACGAACTGTGGTGAAAAAACACAGAAAAACTCGGTATTTTTTGCGTTTTTTCCAAAAATTCGCCAGCTCGTAAGTCCGGAACCTCGTAGGTCAGAGCGCTCGTAAGTCGGGGACTACCTGTAATCCCTCCCTCTTCCCTCACACTGCATGTTTTATCAGGACAAACGGATTTAATATAATGACAGGCTCCATTACCTCAATTTGTGAGTCCGTTGTGTCGGCTGTTGTAATGTTTGTAGTCGTCCCCCGGTGTTTAATGTATGTGTCCAGCCACTGCAAAGACAGGTATAACGGAGGAACTGGATTGGTCCCGCCAGGATCCCCGCTCCGGACCGCCTCGGCGAGTTTCTCTTCAAAACTATCCATGTCAAAGCAAAAACAAAAACCGGCTTCTGGAAGAGTAGCGGGTAGCGGTGTGATACACCATATATTGACATCCAAACAAAAAACGCCCACAAACTTTGAACCAATCACACGCTCCGAGCCGCATCCTCCGCGTCTCGCAGTGCTGACTGGGGGCAATGTATAGGACAGCTGTCACCGGGGGATCGCAGCGGGAGTGCAGACGGAAGTTGCGCAACTTTTTTTCACTCAACGGGGGGTAAAAGACGTGCGACAAGAAGTATAAACCAGCCTTTACTCCACAGTAATCAGCACTCATCTGCTTCACCTGTTCACCTGTCTTTATAAGCTCCACGTCCACAACCAACCAGTGTATCACTCTCATGGTCCCTAATGGTGAAGCTTTTCATAGTATCCAATAATTACCAGTTGGGTCATCTGGACAGTTTCTTTTTTATAGAAACGTTTCACCCTCCATCCAGAGGGCATCATCAGTCAGAGGAGTTCCAGCAAACAGTTTCCCCACCAAGCAGTAGTGATGGTGAGATGAAGCTTCATGAAGCACTGAGGCTTTCCATTAAACAGCTCGACTCATGCTCCGATGCGCCATGGTGCTTCATTTGCTCTACTTCGCCATCAAGTGGACTATAAATGTAAAACTGGTGGATGGATTCTAATAACACAACTTGTTTGCGAAGTTTTAAGTCGAATAAAAGGAAAAAGAAATCATGTTTGTGAGGACCTCAAATAACGTCTAAATTTGATCTGCAAATGATAATCTGTATTCATGATGGTGATGATGGATTTTTCTGTCTGCCTCTTATATTTCGAATTGTCGCACATACAAACGAACCAGTTCCTGAATTGGTCATGTGGTACGGCTCGCTAGCGAGGCTTCGAAAGTCACTACATGCATCATCAATACACGCCTCAATAAAAATCCTCCTGAATTACTCGACACACGCTTCGAAGCCTCGACACAGCAGTAAACACCTTAAGTGGACCAACCCGTTTGCTGGAGCCAAGATGGTTTCTGGAGGCCGTCCTGTCCCTTGTCGACTCCTCCCAGGCAGGCAGCCACAGCCAAAGTGGTTCAAGGCAACAAAGTTCATGCTCAATAATCCAGGTACCAAATCCTTTTCATAGTATCTTGTTTCATGTCTTGTATCTGCCTTGCCTTGACCCCTCACTAGTGATGAGCAAATGAAGCTTTTATGAAGCATTGAACCAGTTGGGCCAAATGTTTCAAAAAATAGGTTGATTTGTTGAAGCTTCAGTTGCAGTGACCTCTTGTGGCAATTTGCAATGCTGCTGTCAATTTAGGCATTTTGCTTTTGGTGGCATACACTGCAGATCTTAAATGACTAGTGTTAAAGGAACTACTTCACTGCGGTTAAAAAAAATTTGTTTAAATTCATCAACTTTCTATCTTGTCTGTTTTGAAAATGTATCTATGCTTACATGTTTTCAAATAAAGATTGATAGATGTGCATTGAAGAGATAGAGATTTAATACAAATGTTGCAATGGTAATTGTGCTTGTGTAACTGGCAGAGTCTTTATTATTCTTAAAAATAACAATGAAATGATATCGCCAGCATCTCTATGTTTGGCAGACTGGGATTTGAACCAGAGACCAGTTTTTCCTTTCCACTGTTGCCTTTGTGCTTGCTCAGGATCGGAGACTGCAACGAAGTGAAGATTCAACACACTCTGGTGTCTTCGATAACTTTACTGATTGGCTTTTTTATGTATGTGAATGGTTTTGTACAGTTCAATGAGACAACTTCAATTATTTCCTGTTATTTTAACTGTTGCTTGTGTTTTGTCCCCCATCATGGTGCAAAAATGGAGAATTGGAAGTACCTTCCATCAGTTAGTGAATGTGAGTGCAATAATTTTGAAAAAAAAAAAAGGAGGTTCAACTTTATTGTTTGGCTGCATCTAGTCGGCTTAAGAAAGATTCCTTTAGAAAACTGGATTGCCACATCAAAATCAAAGATGGACGCTGCACACACACAAAACATTAGACATTCTGTACATCTATCTTTCACCAAAGACATTGAGGTTTCATTCCAGTCCCTGTTCAGTTCTCATCCAGAAAAACACTCGTCTCATCAACTACAAACACTCACTGTTCCAATCCTTCAGCGTCGAGGAACATCGACGTACCACTCGTTAATTATAGCGCTGATTCAAACCACTGTCATAATCATCGTCATGCTACAACCCTGCACTATGACTTCAATCAATCAATCAATCTTTATTTATAGAGCCCTTTTCAGCAGCCAGAAGGTGCACAAAGTGCTGAACAATACAGAAATAAAACAAACAATAAAAAATAACAATAAAAAACAGCCAGTTAAAAATTAAAAACAATTAAGACCTAACAAGAATGTCAAAGAACTACTAGGTATTAAAAGCCTGCCTGAATAAAAAGGTTTTAAGATTAGATTAAAAAAACTCCATATGAGTGATGGAGCGCAAGTCCAGAGGTAGCTTATTCCAGAGTCTGGGTGCAACGACAGAAAAGGCCCGGTCACCCCAACGTTTGTAGTTGGTCTTTGGGACAGACAGGAGAAACGTATTAGATGATCTCAGTGTCCTCCTATATTCACGGACAGTTACAAGATCAGTCAAATACAGTGGGGCAAGACCATTGAGAGCTTTAAAAGTGAATAATAAAATTTTAAATTTAATTCTAAAATCGATTGGAAGCCAACGGAGAGAAAATAAAACAGGGGTAATGTGTTCACGTCTGGAGGTGTTTGTTAGAAGTCTAACTTGAAAGCAATTTTTGTGGATAAAATTATTATTTATATCGTTACTAGTTTTTAATTGTTTTATGACGTGTGCTGCGGACCTCCTGGCCAGATCACCCTCGAATGACAGACATTAATCTCAATATATATATTTTTAACCTGGTTAAATTGACATGAACCTAATTTCACAATAATACCCTCCATATCTATAGTCTTGAGAATACTTACATTGTAATTACTTGTACCTCAGACTAAAATAACTGGTCAGCGTATCTTTTTAGATCACCTTTAGTCCTCTGTTACCTCTTACCTACATATACTGTAGACACCTGCCATTCTGCTGTGGGGCCCTCGAGTTAAGAAAAAACTGGCCCCACGTGGCCCTCGTTGGTAAATCCTGCTCTGTGTGCTCAGCGGTTGCTTTATCTGCTCTGTTTCTTTTTAGATTTATCCTAAATACTTGCCAAAAGATTTCAGAATCATTATTTTGTCTCAAAACAACACGGTAACCTTATATGGATTGAAGTGTGTTTTATAGAATGCACAGGCACGCTGATTCCAGGAGTTACCGTATCTAACAGTGATTTATAATGGGTTTAGTGCCCTGTTGTAAACTCTTATCTCCGTTTTATCCCTTTAGGACAGATTGCACACTGACATGCAAAAATAAGTGCTCCGTTGGATTATGAGCCCACAAATGAACAGATCAGTCATTCATTCATTCATTCAACCTTTATTTATACAGGCTAGCCTCGTTGAGCCACGGGGACTCATTTACAAGAGGGACCTGTAAATGTATTAGAATATGTTTCTGTTCTACACATTTCTTACTGGCCTCTCTTTAAACAAACCAGTCATGCGTTTGACAGCGTAGTGACCTCTTGGTTCACGGAATCTGTTGGTGAATAAAGCAAGAAAACTTGCTCGTATTTCCTCATTCCTGAGGCTCTTTTTGCAGTTGGGGAGCTTTTAGACAAAGACAAGCACTGTTTGTCCAACTCAGGTGACCAGCCCATCATCCCAAAGTCCAACTGTCAAAACAAGACAAAGTCCATTCTGGTTATGAAAAGTTTGAATGGAGAGCACCTCCTTTTTCCGCTCTTCTCCTTTCCGGTAAATCTTAGTGAAGCAGTTTATGACTCACACCTCAGAAATAGCGGCAGTGACCTCTGAACATCGTTTTCCTGTTTTGCAATCAAATTTACCAAACCAGGAACCCCGTATTTCAACATTTGTAAATCTTTTACCCTACTGTTACCTCAACAAAAACGTTTTTTTAAATGTGGGTTACACAGCAAAACACATTTATACCATTTCTATCAGGGACTATTTGTATATCAATATAGGCTGTAAACTGATGAACCCCATTTGCACGCTTTAAATGGTGAAATCTTGATTGAGTGGTTTGAATGGTTCAAGTCAAAAGATGGGATTCAAATCTTTCTCTGGAATTGCTACAGCTAGCTGCTGCTGCTGCTAATACCTCCACTTGTTTTTATTTGCTGTATAGATGTGTGTACAGTAGTCCCTTGCTATTTCCCAGTTTGACTTTTGCGGACTTGCTTTTTCTCGTTTTTTCAAAGTACAGTACTGTACAGTACTGTACAGTACTGTATGTAAGAACACAACCAAAAAAAGGCACTTCCAGTTTTGTAGGTTTTTTCCCCCAATAAGCCTATCCACCTTATTCCTAGCCCCCATGATGCCTTGCGCGAATTATGGGAACGACTTCCGCCGGAAGTCAGAACCGGCACTTTTTTTACACGCTAGCAACGCGCTAACCGGTTTTCGTCAGAGGTTTTACGTCATAAAATATGTGGGAACACGAACGATCACAACTCAAATGTGGAGATATAGTTTTACCGCTACCTACAGCTATTGAGGGGTGGGAGGACGACTTGAAGAAGTGGCCGAAAATAACGTACACTAGCATATTTAGCTACTAGCATATTTAGCTACTTTGTTGACAGTTGCTTCAGATGGCGAAGCGATGAGCAATCTGAAAAGCTTTGAGCTTATTAGTATCTTCACATTAACAAGGTTGGTCCTGATCTGAAGCTCTCGGCCCTGACCTCTCTGGATGGTTTTCAGAATCTGTTGGAATCCTGGCAAAAACCAATGCAGATATGTTCCTGTCTTTGATTTTTTTGTACATCTACCTTATAATGTTTTTGCTACTTTTTCTTTTCTTTTCTTTTGTTTACTGTTTAATGTATTTGTATCATTGATGTTCATCATTCTTTAGTTTGTAGCAGGTCACTTTCGTAAATGAGCCCTCGAGGCTCAATAAGATTTACCTGACTAAATAAAGGTTGAATGAATAGTTAACATTGCATCCTTTAAAAAACATGTTAAGAGTTGTGTTACATTTACAGCAAGTACTGTACACCAGTACTGTACATGCTTGAGAAAAATGTTTTTCATTTAATGTCTTCTCACTTGAAATAAGCTGGCATCCTTTGCGTGTGAATGCTGGAATGATTACATTGACACCATAGCTCTTGCAGCAGGTCCCTCACTGTGAAACCACGATCACCCATCACCTCATCTCCAGCACGCAGATAGTCCAGAAACCCAGAGTTCTGTGTTATATACCTGTCACTGCATTTACCACCATAAGCATCTGAAATAAACATGATTATTCCAGAGGGAGAAACAGCCAATAAATATTTCACAGTGTTATTTGCATGTATGATTCACTTCTGGAGTCCAAGTTTTTAGCTTTCTGCAAAACATGTTGCTTTAATTGTTTCACGGGGCAACCATAGAATAAGGTTGTTGGTTTGTTCTGACATTATGTCAATCCACATTCCAACAGTCATGCTGCATGTGACTGTGGTGGTGTTGAGCACAGCTCCACACTCGTCAAGCCCATCTGAAAGTAAAAGTACTGTATACAAACATTAGGGTTCATTTATGAACACACCTAGATTATATATAGCCTATATGTATATATAAATAAACGCACACACACACACACACACACACACACACACACCTAAATGGTAAATGGAGCTTATTTATATAGCGCTTTCCAGCCCCCTGTGAGGAGCCCCAAAGCGCTTTACAATACCAGCCATCCACCCATTCATTCAGACATTCATACACCGGTAGTGGTAGCCTGCCTTGCAAGGCGCCATCCAGACCTACCGGGAGCAACTCGGGGTTAAGTGTCTTGCCCAGGGACACAACGACACATGGTGGGCGGATGCGGGATTCGAACCTCCAACCTTCCGATCAGGGGTCGACTGCCATTACCACTACACCACGGCCGCCCCGCCACCTATATTATCTATATAAATAAACGCACACACACACACACCTATATTATATATATATAAATAAACACACACACCTATATTATATATATACAGTATATATAAATAAACGCACATACA
>JBBPBX010001189.1:67769-107786 GCA_038048925.1 Garcialebias charrua | reverse complement strand
CCTTTATCTGAGATAAGGTGCCCCAAGTATTTAACCTGTCGTTTGAAAAAAGAACATTTTTCCAGTTTTACTTTCAGACCTTCTCTCTGAAGCCGAGCAAGGACTGCTTCCAAACGCTCCATGTGCTAGGAGACCGAACCCGAAAACACAATGATGTCATCCAAATATAAAAGAATTGACTGGCACTGCTGGTCCCCAAACATCCTCTGCATCAGACGCTGGAATGTGCTTGGTGCATTACAAAGCCCGAAGGGCGTAGGGTTCCACTCAAAGAGTCCAAATGGCATGCAAAAAGCAGTTTTTAACTTATTCTGTTCTGATACAGAAACCTTATTGTACCCACTGGTTAAGTCTAGAGTGGAAAACCACTGGGCCGCGGAGAGATGGTCCAGGCTTTCCTCAATGGGAAAGCATCTTTTCTCGTTTTGCTGTTAAGCTGATCGTAGTCCACACACATACGAAGGCTACCATCTTTCTTCCTAACAAGAACGATGGGAGAGTCATAAGCGCTACTGCTTTCCCTTATTACCTGGTTCTGTAAGAGCTGATTGATGTGCGACTTGGCAGCCTCGTACTCTGAGGGAAGAATGTGTCTGTACCTCTGTCGGACCGGAGCTTCATCCAACAGGGGAATGTCATGAGAAACCAAATTAGTGCATCCCAAGTCACCCTCATGAGCCGAAAAGACAGAGCTATACTTCTGTAGAAGTGACTGAACCTGCTGTTGTTCAGTTTCTGTCAGTTCAGACAAATCAACAGGTTCAATCAAGCTCTGCTCTGAAGCAGAAGCCACCTGAGAAGAAATTGTAGCACCAGGTCTTATTTCTATCACATCAGGGGGTAGGCTAACCACTTCAGTTCGACTCAACACACCAAGGTGAGTTCGGGGATAAAGTACAACATCAGTAGTTCCCACATTTAAGACGGGAACATAAACAGTGCCGTGCACAGCCTGAATGAGACATGGCGAGGCTAATAAGCCAACTGGTAGGCCAGACTCTGGGGGCTCAAACAATAAAACCTGACCAGCAAATTGTTCAGGGCAGGTTGCAGCTACAAATTTCATAATCCCACCAGTTATCCTCACTGCTCGAGGGCCCCGGACCCTAACAGCACCAGCTAACTGCACTGGGGACTTAGTTGCTGCTTGGTGACACTGCTGCAGAGCCTCCACAACTGGACCAGGAGACTTTGTAACTGAAGGCAAGTCAAAGAACGAACCACCATGTGCCCCAAAGAGTTCTTGGTAAATGCGCTGAATTATGTTCATTCCCAAAATGCCAGGAACTGAAGAACAGTGGTGGAGAAAGTACTCAAACACTGTACTTAAGTAGAAGTACAAATAAACAGACAAAAATGTACTCTAGTAAAAGTAGAAGTACCATATTAATGTTTTTACTTAAGTAGAAGTAAATAAGTACTTGATTTAAAAAATACTTAAAAGTATTAAAGTAAATGTACTTGCTGAATGTATTACCTAATCCAATGATCTACAATATCATAAGTGTGCATACTGTATGTATATTTTCTGTGTTGAGCCATTTTAATGCACAATGCTGCAGATAATACATGTTTTTATTGTGTTTACTCTGTGACACAGTTCACACTTGGACTTGTGATTCTGTGCAGCAGAATTTCAGGGATGACGTAGAGTTAAATGACTTTAAGCAAAATAAGAAAGATTATACCTGTGAAAGTTTTTATTTAACACAAACCAATGTGTCATTTTAACTGCAGTAAACACATTTAAGTAAGTTATCTGACAGAAAAAAGGAGCATTAGACACAACTAACAAAGGAACAGGCTCTGATAATTTCAACTGCAGTTTGTCATCAACTCTAGTTAAAATACTGTCAAGTCAACCTTGTAATGGGTCAATAGTGAACAATATTTCAACTTCCTGACAACATTTTCAAAACTTGGACTGAGTGTTGAGTCATTTGGAAACATCTCTTGTCTCCTAACATCCTGTTGTGGTGTTGCTAATATGTAGGAGTAGAATCAGACCACTGCAGACATAGCTCCGTTACGAACACCATGCTTTATTCAACACTTCTCAACTTCTTCTTCTCTCCTCTACACATCCTGTTCTCTCCCTACTCGGAGGTTCCCCTGCTGTCAGTCTTATGCAATTGCAGGACACAACATTTTCCCTTTTCCTGAAACAATTACTTACATGTAATTTTGTACAATGTACTTGACAGCAGAAAATCAAAGTAATCAAATTATTATTTCTGTAAGCCAACAGTAATATGAAAGTTTACCCTTTTAACCCTTTGCATTACAGTATGAACAGTAGTAAATTTACTTGTCTTACAGAACAGTATGAACAGGAATAGTTTACATTTTTTCACTCTAACTTACAAAACCTGACAACCATCTTGGTGCATTTCTATCTCTTTGACTTCTTCTCAACACAGCAAGCGGTTCATCAGTATTTCCTGGCAGTGCATATGTATCGAGTACAGTATCATCATTTTGTTCTGAAGCACGTAGGATTTGTTTTGGGAAGAGTGCAAGTTTTGAAGCATTCCACTTGCGCCCATCACTCAGTAAGAAAGTATTTGGTCCAACTTTCTTTATTACAGTACGTGGTTCTGTAAATCTGGAAGATCCTTTGGAAACGTGATCCGGTCTGCGAACACGAACCGTGTCACCCACGTTGAATGTTGGTACTTTAGCTCTCATTTTCTTGTCAGTATATTCCTTCATTTTGTTTTGCTTTTGTTTCACCCTCTGTTGTATTTGAGCTTGGCTTTTGCTCTTCAGTTCTACTGGGAGTATGTTTAACTTGGTACGCATCTTTCTGTTCCTCAGTAGTAGGAAGAGCAAAAGCCAAGCTCAAATACAACAGAGGGTGAAACAAAAGCAAAACAAAATGAAGGAATATACTGACAAGAAAATGAGAGCTAAAGTACCAACATTCAACGTGGGTGACACGGTTCGTGTTCGCAGACCGGATCACGTTTCCAAAGGATCTTCCAGATTTACAGAACCACGTACTGTAATAAAGAAAGTTGGTCCAAATACTTTCTTACTGAGTGATGGGCGCAAGTGGAATGCTTCAAAACTTGCACTCTTCCCAAAACAAATCCTACGTGCTTCAGAACAAAATGATGATACTGTACTCGATACATATGCACTGCCAGGAAATACTGATGAACCGCTTGCTGTGTTGAGAAGAAGTCAAAGAGATAGAAATGCACCAAGATGGTTGTCAGGTTTTGTAAGTTAGAGTGAAAAAATGTAAACTATTCCTGTTCATACTGTTCTGTAAGACAAGTAAATTTACTACTGTTCATACTGTAATGCAAAGGGTTAAAAGGGTAAACTTTCATATTACTGTTGGCTTACAGAAATAATAATTTGATTACTTTGATTTTCTGCTGTCAAGTACATTGTACAAAATTACATGTAAGTAATTGTTTCAGGAAAAGGGAAAATGTTGTGTCCTGCAATTGCATAAGACTGACAGCAGGGGAACCTCCGAGTAGGGAGAGAACAGGATGTGTAGAGGAGAGAAGAAGAAGTTGAGAAGTGTTGAATAAAGCATGGTGTTCGTAACGGAGCTATGTCTGCAGTGGTCTGATTCTACTCCTACATATTAGCAACACCACAACAGGATGTTAGGAGACAAGAGATGTTTCCAAATGACTCAACACTCAGTCCAAGTTTTGAAAATGTTGTCAGGAAGTTGAAATATTGTTCACTATTGACCCATTACAAGGTTGACTTGACAGTATTTTAACTAGAGTTGATGACAAACTGCAGTTGAAATTATCAGAGCCTGTTCCTTTGTTAGTTGTGTCTAATGCTCCTTTTTTCTGTCAGATAACTTACTTAAATGTGTTTACTGCAGTTAAAATGACACATTGGTTTGTGTTAAATAAAAACTTTCACAGGTATAATCTTTCTTATTTTGCTTAAAGTCATTTAACTCTACGTCATCCCTGAAATTCTGCTGCACAGAATCACAAGTCCAAGTGTGAACTGTGTCACAGAGTAAACACAATAAAAACATGTATTATCTGCAGCATTGTGCATTAAAATGGCTCAACACAGAAAATATACATACAGTATGCACACTTATGATATTGTAGATCATTGGATTAGGTAATACATTCAGCAAGTACATTTACTTTAATACTTTTAAGTATTTTTTAAATCAAGTACTTATTTACTTCTACTTAAGTAAAAACATTAATATGGTACTTCTACTTTTACTAGAGTACATTTTTGTCTGTTTATTTGTACTTCTACTTAAGTACAGTGTTTGAGTACTTTCTCCACCACTGTTCTTCAGTTCCTGGCATTTTGGGAATGAACATAATTCAGCGCATTTACCAAGAACTCTTTGGGGCACATGGTGGTTCGTTCTTTGACTTGCCTTCAGTTACAAAGTCTCCTGGTCCAGTTGTGGAGGCTCTGCAGCAGTGTCACCAAGCAGCAACTAAGTCCCCAGTGCAGTTAGCTGGTGCTGTTAGGGTCCGGGGCCCTCGAGCAGTGAGGATAACTGGTGGGATTATGAAATTTGTAGCTGCAACCTGCCCTGAACAATTTGCTGGTCAGGTTTTATTGTTTGAGCCCCCAGAGTCTGGCCTACCAGTTGGCTTATTAGCCTCGCCATGTCTCATTCAGGCTGTGCACGGCACTGTTTATGTTCCCGTCTTAAATGTGGGAACTACTGATGTTGTACTTTATCCCCGAACTCACCTTGGTGTGTTGAGTCGAACTGAAGTGGTTAGCCTACTCCCTGATATGATAGAAATAAGACCTGGTGCTACAATTTCTTCTCAGATGGCTTCTGCTTCAGAGAAGCGCTTGATTGAACCTGTTGATTTGTCTGAACTGACAGAAACTGAACAACAGCAGGTTCAGTCACTTCTACAGAAGTATAGCTCTGTCTTTTTGGTTCATGAGGGTGACTTGGGATGCACTAATTTGGTTTCTCATGACATTCCCCTGTTGGATGAAGCTCCGGTCCGACAGAGGTACAGACACATTCTTCCCTCAGAGTACGAGGCTGCCAAGTCGCACATCAATCAGCTCTTACAGAACCAGGTAATAAGGGAAAGCAGTAGCGCTTATGACTCTCCCATCGTTCTTGTTAGGAAGAAAGATGGTAGCCTTCGTATGTGTGTGGACTACGATCAGCTTAACAGCAAAACGAGAAAAGATGCTTTCCCATTGAGGAAAGCCTGGACCATCTCTCCGCGGCCCAGTGGTTTTCCACTCTAGACTTAACCAGTGGGTACAATAAGGTTTCTGTATCAGAACAGAATAAGTTAAAAACTGCTTTTTGCATGCCATTTGGACTCTTTGAGTGGAACCCTACGCCCTTCGGGCTTTGTAATGCACCAAGCACATTCCAGCGTCTGATGCAGAGGATGTTTGGGGACCAGCAGTGCCAGTCAATTCTTTTATATTTGGATGACATCATTGTGTTTTCGGGTTCGGTCTCCTAGCACATGGAGCGTTTGGAAGCAGTCCTTGCTCGGCTTCAGAGAGAAGGTCTGAAAGTAAAACTGGAAAAATGTTCTTTTTTCAAACGACAGGGGCACCTTATCTCAGATAAAGGTATAGCCACAGACCCTGCCAAGACTGAGGCAGTCGCTAAATGGCCACGTCCCACACAGGTTTCAGAACTTCGCTCATTCTCGGGCTTTGCTAGCTATTACAGGTGCTTTGTGGAGGGTTTTGCTAGATTAGCGGGTCCTCTTCATAGGCTGGTGGCACAATCATAGGTTGGTGGCACAACAAGTAGGCACAAAGTCCAGGAAGAGGTCTGGTCAGGCTTTTCAATCTGCCTGAACATCAGAGTGTGAGGAGAGCTTTGAGGCTTTAAAAGCAAAATTAACATCTACACCAGTGTTGGCATATGCTGACTTTTCACGCCCTTTTATTTTAGAGACATATGCCAGTCTCAATGGACTTGGGGCAGTGTTGTCACAGGAAACGGAGGGTGGAGTAAGGCCCATTGCATACGCCAGTTGAGGTCTTAACCCTTCAGAGCGCAACATGGCTTATTATAGCTCTATGAAGTTGGAGTTCCTGGCTTTAAAATGGGCCATGGCTGAGAAATTTAGGGAATATCTTTTGGGCCATCGGTGCATGGTCTATACAGATAACAACCCTTTGAGTTATCTTCATTCAGCCAAGCTTGGTGCAGTGGAGCATCGCTGGGCTGCTCAACTTGCTGCATTTGATTTCGATATTAAGTATTGTTCTGGACGCAGCAATGACAATGCTGATGCACTTTCCCGCAAGCCTATATCAGGTAATAGCTTGGAAGAACTTTTTTCGGGCACCTCCATCCCAGAGGCTCTTCAGTGTGCCCCATGTCTTGTTCCAGTGTTGGCAACTCAATTTGTGGCAACTGTTTTTCCGTCTCATTCTGTGTCTGACCTTCGCACTTTACAGGAAGCTGACCCCCTTCTGAAGGACATTTTGGGTTTTTGGAAGAGGCAGGTTTATCCTACTCCCGAGGAGAAACGGAAATTTCCCGAACTGTCCTTGGTTCTTTTAAAAGAGTGGGGTTGTCTTGTTGCAACAGATGGTGTGGTGTACCGTCAAGTCCATCGGTCAGATGGGGGTGAGGAAATTTTACAACTCATTTTGCCATCAGTTCTTAAACAGAATGTTTTGACTCAGTTACATCGGGAGCATGGACACCAGGGTGTGGAGCGTACCGCTGAGTTGGTGAGGCAGCGCTGTTACTGGCCTGGGATGTCCAATGACAGTAAACAGTGGGTACAAGAGTGTCAACGGTGCCAGGTCGCTAAAAATGTAACATCTAGCTCGGGCACTTTTATGTGTCAACTGTTAGCTTCTCAGCCAAATGAGATTGCTGCCATGGACTTTACAATGTTTGAGCCTTCACGGAATGGCTTGGAAAATGTGCTGGTAATTACTGATGTATTTACTAAATACACTGTTGCTGTTACAACTCGGGACCAGAAAGTGGCTACCGTCGCTCAGGTTTTGCTCACTGAATGTTTTTTTAGATTCGGGGTTCCAAGCCACATTCATTCAAATCAGGGCTTTGAGCTTTGAGAGTGTGTTGATTCAGCAGCTTTGTAATATGGAATTAAAAAATTGCGCACTACCCCTTACCACCCTGTTGGAAATGGGTAGTGTTGTGGTGTGTTGGTGAGGTATGTGGCCTCATCTCTCTCTCACCCAGTAGGAGGAGCCAGCGAGGTGCTCCCCAGGTTTTACGAGGTGAAGAAGAAGAAGTGTTCGTGTGTTCATTCATTCATTCTGTAACTGGTTTTGACGCTCGAAGGATTAAAGGCAACTGCTTGCAGATCAGTTTGTTTCTCCTTCTTCACACGCTACAGTTGGTGACCTGACGTGAAATATGTCAGAACCAAACGAGGATGTTGTTTCTTCTTCGGACCCCGCCGCCGCGACGTCTGCTCAGCTGTTGCAGCCGAACCCAGCCGACTTTGCTCCCGCAGCGAGTGTTAAGCTCCCGGAGTTCTGGCAGAGTGACCCGGTTTCGTGGTTCCAGCACATCGAGGCACTCTTTCGCCTCCGAGGCGTGAACGCAGATGAAACCAGGTACTTCTTGGTCGTGTCGGCTCTGGATATGCAGTCAACCCGCAAAGCCATGCCGCTGCTGCGCGACCCGCCGCACGTGGACAAATATGGCGCCCTCAAAGAGTTTCTGCTTCGAAGATACACTTTGACTTCAACTGAGAGGGCTGATAAACTGCTATCGCTGCCGGGTTTGGGTGACGGCACGGCTGTGAACATGATGGACAAAATGCTGTCGCTACTTGGTTCAGACGACGGGGGTTTCCTTTTCCCTCACATTTTCCTGCGCCAGCTTCCGTCGCAAGTGAGGGCTACTTTGGCCAATTCCCCTTGTTTATCTACCGGTGATTACCGGGGTTTGGCGGAGGAGGCGGACCGGGTCCTGCTGGCTACCAGACGGTTCGCGGTGCAGAGTACATCGGTGGAGCCGGAGCAGACGGTGGAGATGGAGGAGCCAGCGGCGGTTTCAGCTGTTGGCGCGCGAACTCGGCGGGGGAGCTCCCTTTGTTTCTACCACCGGAGGTTCGCAAACAAAGCTAAGCGCTGCATCCCACCATGTGCATGGGTGTCGGGAAACGAGGAAGCCGGCGCTCAGTAGCAGCTGTGGGCGCTGGCGAGCGAGGTGAGCTGCTCTTTGTCACAGACTCCCTGTCAGGACGTCGTTTTCTGGTTGACTCTGGCTCCCAGAAGAGTTTAGTCCACCCTGTTGGACCTGAATTAGCAAGCCGAGGCAGTGGCCCACTGCTAACTGCTGCTAACGGTTCTCCCATTGGAACTTTTGGCACTAGACGGGCAACAGTTTCTTTCCATGGTCGTGAGTTCGAGTGGGACTTTGTTGTTGCCTCAGTGACTGTTCCTATTATCGGGGCAGATTTTTTATGTGCTCATGGACTGTTAGTAGATGTTGCTAACCGCAGACTTATTGACGCTGTAACTTTTGCAACTTTCCCATGTGTATCTGGGGGGGCTGGGCCGCTAACTCATGCTAATGTTTTAGTTTCAGGAGATGTTTTTCAAGGTTTGTTGGCAGAATTCCCCTCTCTAACTACACCTGCTTTTTCCTCTTCAGAAACTAAACACGGGGTCGAGCATTTCATCCCCACTACGGGACCGCCCGTTTTCGCACGTGCACGCCGCCTCGACGCTGTTAAACTGGCCATCGCTAAAGAGGAGTTTGGTACCATGGAGAGGTTGGGTATTGTTAGACGCTCTAACAGCCCGTGGGCCTCCCCCCTTCACATGGTACCAAAAGCAGACGGGTCGTGGCGCCCATGTGGCGATTTTCGCCGTTTAAATAACGTGACGACGCCTGATCGCTACCCCATTCCGCACATTCAGGACTTTTCTGTTCGGTTGTCGGGTGCTTCCATTTTTTCTAAGGTGGATCTGGTGCGCGGCTACCATCAAGTCCCAGTGCAGTCCAGCGATGTACCTAAAACTGCAGTAATCACCCCCTTTGGGCTTTTTGAGTTCCTCCGCATGCCGTTTGGACTAAAGGGGGCAGCACAGACTTTTCAAAGGCTGATGGACTCCGTGTTACGTGGCCTCGATTTTGTGTTTGTCTATCTGGACGACATTTTGGTGGCCAGCTCGTCAACCGAGGAGCACCTGTTGCACCTGAAAGAAATTTTTCAGCGCTTGGATGCAC
This sequence comes from Garcialebias charrua, assembly GCA_038048925.1. Classification (NCBI taxonomy): domain Eukaryota; kingdom Metazoa; phylum Chordata; class Actinopteri; order Cyprinodontiformes; family Rivulidae; genus Garcialebias; species Garcialebias charrua. The sequence goes on along the minus strand of JBBPBX010001189.1, from coordinate 98,599 downwards.
ATGGCTTGATCATTAATCCGGTTAAGTGCCAGTTTGGTTTACCGGTGATCGATTTTTTAGGTCATCGAATTTCCGCGCAGGGTGCAGTTCCATTGCCTGCCAAGGTGCAGGCGGTGGCAGAGTTCCCACGTCCTCTGGTGGTTAAAAAGTTGCAGGAGTTTTTGGGCATGGTGAACTTTTACAACAGGTTCATTCCCAATGCAGCCCATCTCCTGCAGCCTCTCTACGAGGCCCTGCGCTCGAGGAAGGCGACTGACACAGTGGTTTGGACCCCGGACCGGATCACTGCTTTTGATGGTGCTAAGTCCGCGTTAGCTAGTGCGGCACTCCTAGCCCATCCAGATTCAGAGGCCCCGATTGCGTTGACAACTGATGCTTCGGATATAGCTGTGGGGGCCGTTGTAGAGCAACGCGTTGGCGACGCATGGCAGCCGTTGGCATTTTTCAGCCGTAAATTGCGGGACTGCGAGCGCAAGTACAGCGTTTTTGACCGCGAGTTGTTGGCGCTATTCTTAGCTACACGGCATTTTCGTTTTTTGCTGGAGGGTCGTTCATTTACGGCTTATGTGGACCACAAACCACTCACGTTTGCAATGTCTAAAGTTTCGGAGCCCTGGTCAGCACGTCAGCAACGGCACTTGGCGGCCATTTCAGAGTTTACAACGGACGTCCGCCATGTGGCTGGAAAATCCAACTCAGTGGCAGACTGTCTGTCACGGGTGCTCGTTTGTCCTGTGCTCCTCGGGGTAGATTTTTCTGCCATGGCCGCTGACCAACCGGGAGACGCTGATATAACTGCCCTTCGTGCCGGCGTTTCAGGGCTTAAGCTAGAGGAGGTCAAATTGGGAGAGGGCGGTCCTTTGATCCTGTGTGACGTTTCCACAGGCCGGACACGCCCAGTGGTTCCATCAGGTTGGCGCCGCCGCATTTTTGACTCTGTTCACTCTCTCTCGCACCCAGGTGTGCGCGCGTCTGTGAAACTAGTCAGCGCACGTTTTGTGTGGCCTGGTTTACGCAGAGAGGTGAGGAGTTGGGCAGCGGCTTGCGTGGCTTGTCAGCGTGCCAAGGTGCACCGGCACACTAAGGCACCACTGGAACCATTTCCCATTCCAGCCAAGCGTTTTGACCACGTGCATGTGGACTTAGTTGGTCCCCTGCCCCCATCACGGGGTTTCACACACCTGCTTACAGTGGTCGACCGCACAACCAGGTGGCCGGAGGTCGTTCCTCTTTCTTCCACAACTACCTCCGACGTGGCTGGTGCGTTCCTCTCCACTTGGGTTGCCCGTTTTGGTGTGCCCTCGGACATCACTTCAGACAGAGGTCCCCAGTTTATTTCAGGGCTCTGGTCCGAGATGGCGCGCTCCTTGGGGGTGCAGGTGCATCGCACTACCGCCTACCACCCTCAGGCTAACGGGTTGGTTGAACGTTTCCATCGGTCTCTTAAGGCGGCGTTACGTGCTGCGCTAACAGACGTTGGCTGGGTGGAGCGTTTGCCGTGGGTGCTGCTTGGGTTGCGATCAGCTCCTAAGGAGGACCTCAACGCTTCATCAGCCGAGTTGGTTTTTGGTCAGCCTGTACGAATCCCAGGGGAGTTTTTGTTAGACGCTGCCGCTCCACGGTTCCCCGAAGCGGTGGACCCCTATTCGCAGAGTGGTCTTTTGGTTCCGGGTCCTGTGCACCATTGTTTCCCGCAGGCGTTTGTGCCCACTGCACTCCAGTCTGCCCGTTTTGTTTTTGTGCGACGTGACGCCCACCGTTCGCCCCTCCAGCCTCCGTATGACGGGCCGTTTCGGGTGCTCGAAAGGGGCGCGAAAAGTTTTGTTTTAGACATGGGTGGGCGTAGAGAGCTGGTTACAGTGGACCGCCTGAAGCCAGCCTATGTGTTGGCTGATGATGAGGTGTTGCCGGCTCAGGTTCCTAGACGCGGCCGCCCTCCTGCTCGACCCCATCTTCCGTTTTCTCCCCCCAACTGTGTTCCTCCCCCTGTGGCACAAAATGTTGTTCCTGCACGGGTGCCAGCCGTTTCTCCGCCCCCGAGTCGACGCAGTCGGTTCGGCAGGTTGATTAGGGCCCCTGTGAGAGACTGATATGTTTTGTATTTGCCCTTCTGGGTGTTCGGGGGGGGGCTGTGTGGTGTGTTGGTGAGGTATGTGGCCTCATCTCTCTCTCACCCAGTAGGAGGAGCCAGCGAGGTGCTCCCCAGGTTTTACCAGGTGAAGAAGAAGAAGTGTTCGTGTGTTCATTCATTCATTCTGTAACTGGTTTTGACGCTCGAAGGATTAAAGGCAACTGCTTGCAGATCAGTTTGTTTCTCCTTCTTCACACGCTACAGTGTGAGCATTTTAATAGAACACTTCATAACTTGCTGCACACTCTACCAATGTCTAGGAAGTAGGATTGGGCTTCCAGTCTTCCCCAAGTACTTTTTTGTTACAACACTGCCCCCCATCAGAGTACTGAGGAGTCTCCATTTTTTCTTATGTTTGGCCGTGAACCTCAGCTGCCTGTGGATTTCTTGTTGGGTCGTGTTCAGGATCCTGCACCAGGTGAGGTGGTGGACTGGGTGGCTGAACATAGGATTAGATTAACTACGGCTTTTCATCATGCTCAGGATCACTTGTTGGCAGCTGCAGGGCGTAGAAAACAGCATCATGATCAAGGCATACGGCAGGTTCCATTACAAGAGGGACAGTTGGTTTACCTGCGTGATCATAGTGTTAGAGGTCGTCATAAAATCCAGGACCTCTTTAACTCAGTTATCCATCAGGTTGTGAGAGCTCCAACGGCTGGAGGGCAGGTTTATACTGTGGCTCCTGTGAGTGACTTGCAGAGAACTCGAAATGTGCATCGGGATATGCTGAAGGCTCGGGTTGGGCCAGAGCCCACACCTGCACCCCTGCAGTCAAAACCTACCTTGCCTACAAGGGGGTTGGATGACTCTCTGGAGGATGATTTGTGCTTGTTGGTCTCTGATATTTCTGTACCTTCTAGCTCCACAGCCCCAGGGTTGCTTCCACCGGTCGCTTTGGGAAACGGTCACCATGTTCAAACTTCTGAGGCAGTTCTTCCATCTTTGCGTCGTACTGCCCGTTTAAGGGCAGGACAGCATTCGAATGTCCATCACCTTCCTCGACCTGTGGTTTATGCTGCAGGATCTAGTCAGCCAGTTTCCAACGCACAGTTTGCCATTTTTCGCCCCTGGTGCTGAAGTGTGCAGGTCCATCGTCGGGGCGACGATGCAACATCGGGGGGTAGAATGTGGTGAGATGGTGTTTCACTCCTCCCCCCCCCCCTCTACTCTGTCGACCAGGTGCAGCCAGACGCGCACCGTTGATTGATGGGTGGGGCAGATGCCTTTATATTTGGGCAGGCTGCTGTTGCTTTCTCTTGTTGTTCAGCCCACTCTCAACAAACCCTGTGCTGGTCGGGCAGGTGGTGTGGGCAGGGCATTACCTCACTCCGTTGAAGAGCATTTGGACTGGAAGACGACCGGTTATGGTTTTAAATTGTTTTCCATTATTTTAGTCTTCCTTCTTTTCAAGGACTGAGTGATGGACTGGAAACCTTGGTTTTAAAGAAAGGATCATTTTAATGAAATTGTTTTGTTAAATATTATAAATTGGCTTTCTGTGTTCTGGTGTATATTCTAACTTAAGGAGCAAGAGCTCCACCTTCTGGTCACACTACCCTTTCATCCGAGCTGTTCCCCTCAAACTCTCTTTTATTACCCTAATCTACTTCACATTCCACGAACCAAATTAAGGACCATGGGAGACAGGGCATTCTGTGTGGCTGCCCCCCGCCTATGGAACTCCCTTCCTGACTACCTGAGAGCTCCACAGTCACTGGTTGACTTTAAAAGCGGTTTAAAGACTTTTCTTTTTAAGCAAGCCTATTCTGCCCCCGCATGATTTTATCTTTGATCTTGGTTGATAGTATTATAGATTTTACTTGATTTTATCACTTGTTTTATTTTATTTATTTATTTATTTTTTAAGCAGGCCTATTCTGCCTCCACATGATTCTGTTTTTAATCTTAGTTAATACCATTATTGATTTTATTTGATTTTATCACTTGTTTTTATTGTTGTAGCACTTTGAGATTTTTATTAATGAAAAGTGCGGTATAAATTGAATTTATTATTATTATTATTATTATTACCCTGACTGTCCTTTGTCCCTTCCTCCCTTGTATTTCTTCCTCGTCCTCTCCCTTTACCTACCGGTGTCCACTCCTCAAAATCCATGTCTGTCTCATCTCCTGTGTTTCCATCCGAACCATTCACATACCAGTTTATGCCAGTTTCCGCCATTTTTAAAGGTAAAAAAAAAATGGGTCAAATACCGATAATCCGTCCAAAAAGTTTTAAATTCCAATCACATGACTTTCACGGGACTGATGCGTTTATTTAAGCCGGAAAAACAACGAACGAAAAGACGACGGTATGTTTATGTACCGCACGTTTGCGTATATAATATGTATATGGCTACTATGTACAGAAAACACAATTCATGCTGACCTCCGTCAGCTGGTAGTATACCTTTCGCTAATACATTTGTGACCAGAAGGTGGAGCTCTTACTCCTTTAAGTTAAAATACACCAGAACACAGACTAAAGCCAATTTACAATATTTATTAAAACTGTTTCAGTAAAACAATTCTCCTTAAAATTGAGGTCTCATGTCCACCACTCAGTCCCTGTAAGAGTTCTTTCCTAAAACAAGAATTCAAGTCCACCACTCGGTCCTTGTGAAACAGGAAGACTCATAGGAGTAAAGGAAGACACTTTAGACCATCCTTTATTAATTGATAAAGCTCTGCATATGTTGTATAACACAATCATTGCTCCACATTTAATCTATTGTATTGAGGTTTGGGGAAAAGCGTGCAAAACAATTACAAAGCCTGTTTTTATTTTACAAAAGAGAGCTGTAAGAGTAATCACCAGAAAACATTTCAGTCACCCATCAAACACCTTGTTTCTTCAGCTAAACTTATTGAAATTCCAGGAATTGGTAGAATATAGTATTTTATCAGTTATGTATAGGGCTCATAATAACACATTACCTTTAAATATCCAAAGAAATTTTATAAAAAGACAAAGTTATTACAATCTCAAAGGGACAGAGATATTCATCAAACCACAATTCAGAACCAGCTTAAAGGGACGGTCTACCTCAATTCAGGGAGTTCGATTGTGGAATGCTCTGGAGAGTGATGTTAAAAATGCAAAATCAATGTGTACATTTAAGAAAAAGGTCAAAAAGGACTTGCTCAAAAACTATATATGATGTAATATATGATGTAACTTAGTGCGTTTGTGTATTACAGTTAGAAAATTTATTCATTTTGTGATGTAGTTTGTGTATTACAGTTAGGAAAATTAAGTAGAATTATTCATTTTGTGATGTAGTTTGTGTATTACAGTTAGAAAAATTAAGTAGAATTATTCATTTTGTGATGTAGTTTGTGTATTACAGTTAGAAAAATTAAGTAGAATTATTCATTTTGTGATGTAGTTTGTGTATTACAGTTAGAAAAATTAAGTAGAATTATTCATTCTGTGATGTAGTTTGAAGGTTATCATTGGTTGAACAAACTGTGAAATAAGGGGCAGATATAATAAGATTTCATCTTCTTTCTGCTCCCTTCATTTTATCCTACTTGTATCTGATGAAACTGTCTTGTATTGTTCTTTTAAAATGAATGAATAAACATCAAATCAAACCATCCTCAGTCGTTGTCATCGTCCAGTCCAGATGCTCTTTTCAACGGAGTCAAAGCAGTGCTCTGCCCACATAACCTGCCCATCCAGTACAGATTTTGTTGAAAGCGTCTGAACACGTACAGATTTTGTTGAAAGCGTCTGAACACACTGGGAGTACAGGACAAGACAAGAGAAAACAGCTGAGCGTCCACAGCACTGCAGCTCCAAGCAGCAAAATCAGGTGCCTGAAACAGAGAACCCATTGTTGAAGATTCATGAAAATAATTAAAATAAATTGCAGGTACTTACCCAGAGGTGCAAACATAGCCAAACCAGGGAGGAAGCAGGTCAGCAGCGAGGGCCCAACCGCACGCCACAACAATCCCCACCCAACCAGCAATGCCAGCAGAGCAACACTGCAAAATTGGACAGGTGTGACACCCACAAACCCAACCATGATCCCAGTCATTAATTCAAGAAGCTGGCACTTACGATCTCAGACGAGCAGACCAAGAGCACCAGCAGAATGAAGCAGCCACTGGAGCAGCAGGGAGGGAAACAAAGACACACGCATCCCATAGCAGCCTGCCCAGCTATAAGGGAGTCTGCCCCGCCCACTAATCAATGTTGCTCATCTAGTTCCACCTGATGCGCATCTAGCTGCATCAGGTGTGCAGAGTAAAAGGGAGGGGGAAGTGGAACACCATCACATTTTCTTGACGTCGACAGGTCTAAGTAGAAGACTGTAGTTTAGGGATGGGACCATTAGATGGCGGTAATACACCGGAAGGTTGTGAGCTGCCGTTAAACCTCACGGAAGAAGAAGAAGAAGAAGAAGACCATCTCACCACATTCTACTCCCCTTTGTTGCATTGTCGCCCCGACGATGGACCTGCACACTTCAGAATTGTCATTGCTCCATTCAGAACGCTACTTCATAATATGAAAATCAAAAGTAGCAAGTTGAACAGCCCAGCGGTGCTCCATGGCACCAAGCTTGGCTGAATGAAAATAACTCACAGCATTGTTATCTAAATAGACCATACCCCAATGACCCAAAAGATATTCCCCAACTTGCTCAGTCATAGCCCATTTTAAAGCCATGAACTGAAGAACCAGCATTAGTGGGATCTTTCACCACCAGAATCCCACCATGCGGAAACACCTTGCCACAAAAATTAACATCAAACTCTAAAATAGAGCTACAATTAGCCATCTTATGCCCTGAAGGGTTAAGACCTCAACTGGACAAGATGCCAACAATTTTGACGCAGCTGCTAGTGGCAAGCCTGCTATTCCCCCACCAGTGTGGTACTTTTGTTTCCTCCCCTGCTGCCCCCTCTAGATGTTCAAAAAGAAAGCAAGCCTCATCTGCTGCTGAAAAATGGCGGCCTCTTTGATCCACTCGCTGATCCCAATGCCAGTCCTACCACTGGACACAATGCCAGTCCTACCACTGGACATGAGACACCGTTGGTCCTCGGGCACAACCACTCAGCAACTACAGCGCAAACAGGCATGACACCACCAACCACAGCCGGGGAAGCAACGGTGCCCGGCAAACCCCCATCCGTCGCCTTCTGCTGACCTACTCCATCCACCAGCAGCTGTGCCACCTCCTACATACCTGCAGGGAAGAAGAAGAAAAAAAAGAGAAGAAAACGTGAGAAAGGGAGAGAAAGAAAAAAAAACAGTAGAAAATAAAACTCCAACCCACAAATAAGTCTTCCCTTGGACAACTACTGCTGTTTTGTCTTACAAATAACACACCCAACAAGTTAAAATAAAATAAAGTCTGTGTTCAATGGTGTATCCTTCCAGCAATGCCAAATGTGACCAGAAGGTGGAGCTCTTGCTCCTTTAAGTTAGAATATACACCAGAACACAGAAAGCCAATTTACAATATTTAATAAAACAATTTCATTAAAATGATCCTTTCTTTAAAACCAAGGTTTCCAGTCCATCACTCAGTCCTTGAAAAGGAGGAAGACTCAAATAATGGAAAACACTTTAAAACCATAACCGGTCGTTGTCGTCTTCCAGTCCAAATGCTCTTCAGCGGAGTGATGTAATGCCCTGCCCACAACACCTGCCCGACCAGTACAGGTTTTGATGAGAGTGGGCCGATCAACCAAGGAAAGACAGGACAAGACAAAACAAGAGACAAAACAAGAGACAAAACAGCAGAGCGTCCATTGCACTGCAGCTCCAAGCAGCAAAATCAGGTGCCCAGAGGTGCAAACACAGCCAAACCAGGGAGGAAGCAGGTCAGCAGCGAGGGCCCAACCGCATGCCACAACAATCCCCACCCAGCAGGCAATGCCAGCAGAACTAGATCTCAGACGAGCAGCCCAAGAGCACCAGCAGAATGAAGCAGCCAACTGGAGCAGCAGGGAGGGAAACAAAGACACACGCACCCCATAGCAGCCTGCCCAGCTATAAGGGAGTCTGCCCCGCCCACTAATCAATGTTGCTCATCTAGTTACACCTGATGCGCATCTAGTTGCACCAGGTGTGCAGAGTAACCCCCAATTTACACTACATGCATTCCGGCTCCGCTCCGGTCCGACCTCCGCAGCAAATACGCACCCATTATAATCAATGAGAGCGTTTACACTGGCTCCGCACGGCGGCGGCGAGCGGACGGCAGTCCGTCAAAATTAGATCCGATCCTATTTCTGCCGGACGCCGGAGCTGTGCCGGAGTCAACTTTTAAAGATTACGTCGCACCAACAGGAAAAGGAACGAGCACAACATCCGTATTTACAAAATAAAATCACCACGGGCGGACTAATCCTAGCTCTATACGGATTTATTTGTACAAAAATGCTGTCAAACTATCATTTATGACTATGCAAAAAACAATCAAACAGCGAGGCAGTCTCTACTGTTGTTCTCCTTCTTCCACCGAATGAATTGTTTTGTTCTGACTTCCTTATTTATCACTTGATTTATCGCGCGATCTCGCAATTCCCGCGCATGCGTCTCGGAGCGGCGCATCCAGGCGGACCGGAGCGGAGGTAGTGGAAACTGGACTTGAAACGCTCAGCTGCGACCTGCGGAGCGGAGCCGCATAGTGTAAATTGGGGGTAAAAGGGAGGGGGAAGTGGAACACCATCTCACCACACATTTTAAAGACTTTTTTTCCCCCCATCACAATACTAAAATTTCAGTTTCCTTCAAATTTCTTTGTATCCAGAATCAAACGCCAGTATTGGTTAATAAGACAAGCAAACCATTAATATGTTAAAATATCCCCCATAAAACGCTAAATAAACTGTATATTGTTTCAAAAATTTTCCATGTCCCCACACAGTTGAGATTTAAAAATTCCTACACGGATGATGCGTTTAGGGGATTCCAGCACACATTCATTCAACCTTTATTTAGGCAGGGTACGGTAATCCCATTGAGCCTCGAGGACTCATTTACAAGAGAGATACCCGTTTTCAACAAAGAATGATGAACAGCGACAACAATAGACAATCATAAGAGAGGCATACAGATTTTTTTAAATAAGTTAAAAAAGATATCAAAGTAGCAAAGCAGATAGATTAAGGCAAATGTAGAAAACTAAAAACAGGAACAAATCTGCAGTGGTTCTTGCCAGGAGTCCAACACATTCCATTTAGAGAAGTCAAGGTCGAGATCTTCAGATCTTTTTGTAAGATATTCCAAGAAGCAGGAGCGGAGTAGGAGAAGGCCCTTTTTCCAAGTTCAGTCCTCACTGAGGGAACACTGCAGGTAATCATGTCCTGAGAGCGCACACTGTAGCTGCACTCACACAGAGACATGTAGGAGGAGATGTATGAAGGCAGCAGACCAAGAAGTGATTTAAAGATGAAAATGTACCAGTGGAAGAGTCTGTGTGAAGTTAATGATGTCCAGTTAACCAGTGAATACAGGGTGCAGTGGTGGGTACGATAATCACAGCCAGTTATGAATCTTAGTGCACCATGATAGACAACATCCAACATCTGCAGGGTGCTTGTAGGAGCGTTCATGTAGATAATGTCACCGTAATCAATGGAGGGAAGGAAAGTCACAGATACAAGGTGTGTTTCCTAGCATTCAGAATTAGACATGGTCTGTTTCGGAAAAAGAAACTGAAGGATTTGGCAGTGTTCAAAATGAGCACATAATTCCAGGAGACTTCACCTTAGTATAAAAATATTTAATTGAACGAGAAATTAAAGTACCGTATGCAGATTTACATAATCAGAATGCATTTTGAGGAACAAAGTCAGACGAACCTTAAAAGTGAATCATCTAGACTAAAGGTTTGTTCAAAGAACTTGTTGTGTCCGGGTGATTTATAGGTTTTGTCAAGCCTCACCCCTCAGGAGCGGATTGGCTTGTGATTGGTTATCTAAACCTCTTGATGTTGAGTGACACCGTGTGTCAGCCACTCATGGGCAGCCTGTTACTATGGTAACCTGAAGGCCGTAGACTATTTGAGCATTCCTTTAGCTGATAATGGATAATTTATGAAGGTTGTTTTCAGCAGAGAAGCACATACCATACCATACCAACTTTATTTCTAAAGCACTTTATAAAACCGTGGGACCAAAGTGCTGTACACAAACATAAAATACAGTACAAAAATAAAAAGGTCAGATATAAAAACTAGCATTAAAATAACAAAAGTTTTACACAATAAAAACAAAATCAAACATCTCGGATCGCGCCAAAAGCCAGAGAGAAAAGATGAGTTTTAAGAAGAGACTTAAAAACTACAACACATACTATCAACTGTTCACTTTGGTTCGGACTGTTGACATTAAAAGCTTTAACTTAATATTATTTGGTGTCTAATCATTAACTATTATTAGTGTGTGAATCTAAAGACTAATTGTTAAGTATAGATAGATAGATAGATAGATAGATAGATAGATAGATAGATAGATAGATAACTTTATTACAGACTCAGAGTCCAACCTAGATAAGAGACAACGAACATGATAAAATAAGATAAAATACAAAATACAAAATACAAATAAAAAATTACAAAAAATTATAAAATAAAAATAAAAAGAACATTAAAAAAGTACCTAACCGTTCAGGAGGCAATCATACCAATGTCTCCAAAGCACAGATGAATATTTCACTGCACTATATTTGACATTAGTCAACAGTAGAATAATTCTATTATTAGACTTATGTAAACGACAAATAAATTTATACATAAAATTTCTTAAAACAGCCATCAAAGTGTTGACGCGAGCAGATACAAACAGTTCACTGGCACTGGTCCATCTGGGCTTATTTAAAAGAAGTCTTAGTGCGTCATTATAAGCCACCTTCAATCTATGAAGACTGGCTTTTTTAAAATTGCACCACAAATGTGCTGTATACAGTGATGTACAATATGATCTAAATAAGTTAATTTTCACTTCATCAGAACAGAATGCAAATTTACGAGCAAGGATATTTGCCTGAGCATATATCATTCGAACCTGACGGTAAATGTCCTCATCATCAGACCGACGGTCTGTCAACACATGACCCAGATACTTTACTTCATTTGCAACATTCAATAAAGTCCCAGACAGCTTAAAAAGTGGAAATACACTATTTTTGTCCTCTTTAGTGCGACAAATCAAAATGAGACTTTTAGAGGGGTTGAATATGATATCATGTGTCTCACCATATGCTGAACAGACATGAAGCAGCTTCTGAAGACCAGCTGAACTTGGACTAAAAACCACTAAGTCATCAGCATACATAAGATGATTGATAATTGTATCTCCAACCATGCAGCCAGTTCTACACAGGTTTAGCTGCTTAGAGAGGTCATTCATATAAAAATTAAACAGTATAGGAGATAAATGCTGGTGAAGATTCTCAGTCGTCCAGGACATGATGAAATCAAAAAAGGCGTTCAATACGGGATCAACTGGACTTTATTTGTTGCAGAAAACGTTTCGACTTCTGTCCAGAAGTCTTTTTCAATTCTGAATGGAAGCTGTGAGAACGAGAAGTTTTATACAGGCTTACAAGTCACGCACCAACATATGAAATTGGAAACTGAAATAACACCACAAATTAACTAACATGCCCATTCTATTTAAATTGACAAAACGACACATCCCAGCTTAACAAAGGGGGGTTTGTAACACATACATGTAAATTGAAAGATCACACCTTAAACAGTAGGAGGTTCCCTTGAGGTCTCTGTTAGAAGACACAAAACTGTATGTAAATTGACAAACAACACCTCCCAAACAACAACAGAGGCTACTCAGAGAACTTTGTTAGTCTAATTTACAGACAAGGCATCCCTGCTCCCATCCGGTGTAAAACGTTTCGGAATCAAATCCAAAACTGAGTTATAGGTCTTAGACAGTTGAAATCTCAGACCTCCTCCTCTGTTAAGAGAAGGTTTTTCTCTCTTAACATACACAGCTTCCTTTACCCCCCTCTCAAACCATCTGTGTTCTCGGTCCAAAATTTGAACATTCTGGTCCTCAAAGGAGTGTCCCTTGTCCGTGAGGTGAAGGTGAACAGCTGAGTTTTGTCCAGAGGAGGTTGCTCTCCTATGTTGAGACATTCTTTTGTGGATAGGTTGTTTCGTTTCTCCGATGTAACGGTCTGAGCAGACTTCGCTGCACTGGACTGCATAAACCACCCCACTCTGTTTGTGTGTGGGGGTTCTGTCCTTCGGATGCACCAGCCTCTGTCTGAGAGTCCGGTTGGGTTTGAAGTGTACTGGGATGTTGTGTAAAATGCTTCCTTGTCTGACACCATTGCTGACACGGAAGGATGCAGACACACAATTATCCCATTTGACCTGCATATTTTGGTTAGCATACCAATAGGACAGACATCTCACTATATATTTGGGCACACCAGCTTGGCATAATTTTAAAAATAGTTTTCGATGGTTTACACGATCAAAAGCCTTGGAGGCGTCTAAGAAACACATAAAAACCGTAGAATTTTTGTTATTATAGTTATTCAGTAATTCTTTTAGGCCATATATACATAGATCAGTGCCATGCTCGGACTTGAACCCAAATTGATTGTCAGCAGACATTACTATCTTTGCAAATTTTGGCAAAAGAATTAGTTCAAAGACCTTAGATAGTGTATTAGCTAGGGCAATAGGTCTATAGTTATCAGAGCTGCCAATTTTTCCAGCTTTGTTCTTAATCACAGGAAGAATAACAACATTCATCAATATAAAAGTGTTGTGATTTAAATGTATTTATGTTAATCAAATGTGTGGGCCTTTTGTCGAGCTGCAGCATGTGCTCAGCTCTGCTCTGCTCAGAGAAAGAGGACTCTTCCATCATGGAGAGTAGAACGTAGCTTACCTGCGTCTGGCTTCACTTAGAATGTTTGATTAGCTTGTAATTATATCAATTGTGAACTTGTAAGATTAATATTAGTAAATATGAGATTATATGTAAAACATAAAGTAATAAGTGAACACTCTAAAGTGAATTCATTCAACCTTTATTTCGTCAGGTTAATCTCATTGAGCCTCGAGGACTCATTTACAAGAGAGACCTGCTACAAACTAAAGAATGATGACAACAATAACAGTAGAAATTTCCTTAAACAATCAACAATAGACAAACATAAGAGAGAAATACAGATTTTTTTAAACAAATTAAAACAAAATATTAAAGTATCAAAACATAAGGTAGATGTAGAAAATCAGTAACAGGAACATATCTGCATTGGTTTTTGCCAGGATTCCAACAGATTCTTAAAATCATTTAGAGAAGTCAAGGTCGAGAGCTTCAGATCTTTTTGTAAGATATTCCATGAAGCAGGAGCGGAGTAGGAGAAGGTCCTTTTGCCAAGTTCAGTCCTCACTGACTACTGACAGAATACAGGCCTGTAAATAGAATAAATGAAGACACGCACACACATTGTATAAAATGCATCATCAGTGACATTTCAAAGCTTGTAAAAAGATATATAAGGGTATAAAAAGCTGTCAAATCCAACAAAACCCAGTTTAACTTTCAGTTTCTTTACTAGGTTTTTCACGTGGAGTTTAAAAGAGAGATGCAAATCGACCAGGATACCCAGATATTTATAGGAATCAACAAACTCAATAGGGACACCATTTGAGGATAAAATCAGAGGAATAACTGCTGGGACCGACTTCCTACTTGAAAAAAACATCCCTTTGGTTTTATCAGCATCTAGGACAAGTTTGAGACGGAACAAATCTGACTGGATGATGTCAAAAGCAGATTGCAAAAGCTGGAAAGCCTTAGCAACTGTTTTAGCTCGGCAGTAAACAACTGTGTCATCAGCATAGAAATGTAAGGATGCATCAGGGATGCTCTGACCTACATTACCTATGTAGATTGTAAAGAGGGTTGGTCCTAAGACTGAGCCTTGTGGTACACCATTTTTAACTGTTAAATAACTGGAAGAAGTACCGTTATGTTGAACACATTGCCTCCGATCGGAAAGATAGAAGAACCAACCAATGGTGTGATCAGAGAAACCGATTTCTGAGAGCTTATGACACAAGATGTTATGATCCACTGTGTCAAAAGCTTTAGACAGGTCTAAGAAAAGTGCAGCACAATAATTCTTAGCATCCAATGCTTCAACAACGTCATTAAGAACCTTCAGAGAAGCAGTCGTTGTGCTGTGTTTTTTCCTGAAACCAGATTGATGGAGAGGTAAAATGTTAGCCTGGCCCTTGCCTTCTTGCACAGCTCCACTCAATTCTCATTTCCCTTCACTGCACAGTCTGGGACTTCTCTCATAGACAACGATTTCTCCGGTAGATTTTTGACCGGACCAATCAGAGAACAGAAGGGGCGGAGTTTTGGACCCTAACCCACGCCCCCACCTGTCCCAGCGCGCAGAGCCCTATAAAAGGGCTCTGCCAGCGCGCAGTCAGCGAGCAGCGGCATGTTCTCATTCAAAGCGATGCAAAGCGATGCAGGACTGTTTTATATGTGACACAAATTTATTAATTTCCCCTTCTTAATCCCTTATCTGGAGTTTTCTTTTGTTTTTTGGGCCAAAAGTCAAGTGATCGCTCGCTCCCTCCTCCTTCTCTCCCTCCGCTGAAATGAACAAGGAAATGGCTGAGGTTGTCACGAGAATTAAACTCGGGTTTTACGTTGCTGCCCGAGTCCCATCAGATTTTCTGGTCTTCTGGTGAGCTGGACCAGCGATCCATGTTTTATTTTATTAAAACGTTTTATTAACATATAAACACAGAATTTGCAGCGCGGCAGCCGGCAGCGAGAGAAAAGCTGCAGGAGGCGGAGCAGTTGTCAAGTTCACCAGAGCACGGGGAGCAGCCATACATGGCTCTGAGGGGAGGGAGCAGAATGCTTTCCCTGTTCAAAATATCCAATGGTTTTGTTCCTCAGCAGAGGCCAACGCCTCCAGCAAGAATCATTTTAAAATGGAGAAAGTCCAGACCCTAGTCTGAAGCGAAGTGAAGGACAAGGGTCTGGTTTTAACCAGGCTAGTAAAATGTTAAAAGAGTCCAGATAATTTTTGATTTGAGTGTTTATCAGTTTTTCTAGAACCTTGGCTAAAATGCAGAGTTTAGAGATTGGTCGATAGTTGTTCAGTGAGGTGGGGTCACCTCCCTTCAGCAAAGGAAGAACAAAGGCTGTTTTCCAAGCATCTGGAATGGAGTTTTGGCTTATGGACAGATTAAAGATGTGGGTCACAGGGACTGTGATGATATGAGCAGCCAGCCTTAAGAAATAAGGTGGAAGTTCATCTGGACCTGCAGATTTTTTAGGATCAAGATCTTTTAACAGTTTATTTACCTCACTGACTGAGAACGGAGAAAAAGAGAAGGTGTGATTAACTGAGGATTGACTTGTAGGAGGGATTTGATTTGTAGAAGTTTGGTTATTAGATGAAGTGGCTGATTTTCCATTTGTAACTGTGTCAAATAATGAACTAGAAGCAACAAAATGTTTGTTGAAACAGTTCAGGATCTCGTGCTTATTTGACACAGGAACAGAGTCAACAAGAAGTTGTGATGGGAGGTCAGATGATTGGGGGGTGCCTGAGAGAGATTTGATGACATATAGGGATAAGAGGAAACAAAATGGCAGATAAAGTTAAAGGAGGCCACCAAAAACAACTCAGTGGAAATAAATGTAAAATTCAGTTGGGCAGAAATGAAAAATATCACAAAGCAGAGAATGAGAGAAAAATGGCAAAAGCAATGGGAAGAAGAAAAGGTCGATGGTTCAACAGAATTCAATAAAAAGCTGGAGAAATGAGAGCTGAAAGAAACAGAAGGGAAGAAACTGTCACCTCAAAACTCAGATCTGGACACACAGGATTGAACAGGACATTATTCATCATAGGGAAACATAACATGGGTAAATGTGAGTACTGTGGGGAAGATGAGACCATACAACATGTGCTAACGATCTGCCAAAAATACCATCATGAAAGAAGAAGACAAATGAATATTCATAGACTCAATAAACGTCAGATTCAACCCTGTAGGGCTGTTACAAGAAAATTCAAGTTCTGCAAGTACCAACATCTTGTTGAAATACCTGAAAAGGACTCAGATGTTCGAGAGAACATGAGCGTTATTTATTTTGTCTTCTTCTTCTTTTGGAGCGTCATTCCAGTTTACAATCTAAACCAGCAGATGGCGGTAATGCTTCAAAATATTGAATGGCAACCGCCAAGGAAACTCAAGAAGAAGGAACGCGGTCCCTCCCTCCCATAGATATAATCATAGATATCATATATAGAACACTAGATACCGCATGGCCCGCTCTCGCCTATTGGAGCTGACGAGATTTAGGGCAGCCATCTTGGCGCTGTCGTCCGCTCCACTCAGCCTTATATATTTGGCAGGCACAATAAAGTATCAGCGCATTTAATCAATCATAACACGCTGAATAGTAATCCCATTGCCACATATTTAAATGTTAGGCATACAGCTATTAAAACTGCATGTATAGGAACATATAGTTTAGCATATTTAAATAATTTTGGTGGAATACCATACTTAATTATATGACATGTTTAGCAAGATGCAACCAAAGATGCAATTTATTCACACACACATTATGTATACATATTAGATACTGTAATTATATATACAGTATATATATATATATAGATATATAAATATATATATATATATATATATATATATATATATATATATATATATATATATATATATATATATATCCACAGTATTCCTGGGGGTGTCACTGTAGAAGCGAATGTGCATTGTACTTCCTGTCCGACACCGGAAGTGCCTGTATTCCATAGGCGGAGTATGGATCGCGGGTGTTTTTGAAAGTTATTTTCATTCATTTTATCGGAGCAAACACAGCTTTTGTTTAAACGGAACGTTTACTGAAATGTCCTACCGGGGTTCAGGTACCTGCTGTGCTGTTCGCGGCTGCACCAACAACCGGACCAAGCTAAATCTTTGGCTAAAACAACAGTGTTTTCAACACGGACCCAAAACAAAGAAAGAGTGTTCCTGCATCCTTCTCTATGGCTGTGTCTGCGCGATCAGGTAACATCTGTAATTTCTTTTTATTCAGGGAGGGTTTATTAATGAGAGTTTTGGATGATTTACTGTCTTAAAATGATATATGTCAGACGCGACAGGTACTTTTAGCCGAGATAGCTGCTAATAAACCTTAGCCGAGAGGCCGGAGCAAACGCGTTCGCTATTTATGTATTTTTAAATTATGTCAGCGCGATCAGGTCACATCTGTTATTTCTTTTTATTCGGGGAGGGATATTAATGAGAGTTTTGGAAGATTTACTGTCTTAAAACGATAGATCTCAGACGCGACCGGTATCTTTAGCCGAGATAGCTGCTAACAAACCTTAGCCGAGAGGCCGGAGCAAACGCGTTCGCTATTTATGTATTTTTAAATTATGTCTGCGCGATCAGGTAACATCTTTTTAGTCGGGGAGGGTTTATTAATGAGAGTTTTGGAAGATTTACTGTCTTAAAACGATAGATCTCAGACGCGACTGGTATCTTTAGCCGAGATAGCTGCTAATAAACCTTAGCCGAGAGGCCGGAGCAAACGCGTTATTTTTAAATTATGTCTGCGCGATCAGGTAACATCTGTAATTTCTTTTTATTTGTCCCTCCTCTTTTAACAAAACGAGTGGTGTTCCCACATTTTTAATGAACTAAAACAACAAAGTTTGGACTGTCTTCAACTGTATTACTCGCATGTAAACAAACGGGGTTTCCGGTCAACCGGAAGTCGTGTGCACATTTCGCGCAAAGCATCATGGGGCATAGGAATACTGTGGATATATATCATATGATATACATAAATGTATCAGTACATATGTTCTTGAACTATTTCTTATTATTTTGGTGCCTTACACAAGTATATGGTGTTCAACTCAGAATGCAAACTTATTTTTTTCTCATGAATATTGTGATTTCCCAACTACTTATCAACCCTGCAAAAAATAATATGCTAGACTAGTATTCAGACTACAGCTCATCCAGACCTAACATGTTGTTTCAAAACAGTCTATTTTTGCAGAAAGTCCGAGGGTAAACTTCATGATATTATCAGAATTTAATTAAATTTCCTTTAGAATTTTTTTTTTTAAAGCATGTACTGGTTACACTTTAGACTTTTTACTAAATTATACACTTTGCCTCAGTACAAATAAAAAAATCTAAATTTTAAAGTTTAAAGTCTTAAACACTTCATACAATGTAATACTTCAACACACACTTCAAATAACTGAGTTATATAGACAAAAGTTGTAAATATGTTTAAGAATATTGGGGAAATTATGTACTACTATGTAAAAACGGAATTTACACTCCTAGAGTATGTTTTAGTTGCATTTAATGCCATCAGAAATAATATTTGTGGTTGACACAAAGGGACTTTTTTTGTTATTTAATCTAAAATATGAAGACTCAGCAAAAATTCTTTGCAAAAATGTATTTAATTAATGTCCCTAAATTCCACATTCATGCTAACGAACGTACTTGATGTTTACTGGGCAGGTTTGCTAATCACATTTTCTAATCAAATTTACTGTAACTGAAAGGTAACATGCATAAAAGGCCTCGAACTACTCAGCCATCAAATACATTAGTTTTAGCAGGTCGCTTTCGTAAATGAGCCCATGAGGTTCAAAAGATTTACCTGACTAAATAAAGGTTGAATGAATGAATGAACATCAAACACATAAAAAATACTTTGGTACTTATAAATAATGAACTCAGGGCTATCTTTAACTCTATAACTCTATAACTTTAATCCTAATAATTGTTTTTAATAGGTACTGACCATAGTAAGTATTACAACTTCCATAGATGTCAAAGATCAGTATTATCTGCACTCTGCAGCATTATAAAATGTATTTCCTTTAACGATTGTCATAAGGATCGAGTGTTTTTTCTCACGCTCACATTTGGTAAGTATGTGTGTAAGTGAAGGTTTTGACACATATATAATGGCAAATGGAAGGATAATCGCTTGAAGGGGAAAAGAAAAAAATGTCCAGAGGGAGAGTTGAGGAAAATGCTGTGAAATGGATATGCTCAGGGGGTGACCTCAGCACCCCTCCTGCTCTATCTCTCTCAGACAAAATGCTTCCTTCTAAACTGTGCAATCTCTTTGCGTTTCCAGCTCTAAATCATTGTGCCTCAAAACCACTCACCCTGTTGCCTCGATTCTCTCTCAGTCTCTCGCCTGATTGCCTTTCTGCTCAACAACTGCAAAACAGCATTTTCACATTTCATACTTATTTTGGTGTCTTAAGGATCAACTGCCCTCTGCTGCTGAGAAACATTTATGAGAGTGGTTATAAAGGGCATCGCTGGTCCAAACAACTGTCTAGGGACTTGACCTCAGATGTCAGCCTTCATAATCTGACATGAAGAAACAAAAACAGGGATGGGTTAATGCGAAAAGGATGAGAAAATGAAAAGGATTATGGGGGGAAAGACTGATAAAGAAAGACTATCCATATGGCCCTGTTTCTTTCCAGATTTTTTATTTTTTTTTAAACATCACTGTTGTCTGTTTTCCTGTGGTCTTGTCAAGTATTGTTTAAAAATATGTGTTTTTACATAGTAGAAAATTACATTTTCAATAACCTTTTTTTTTTTCTTCTTTCAGCTGCTCCCTTCCTGAGGGTTCGCAACAGCGACCTAACTCGCACAAAGACTTGGAAATTGTTTTTTTATGCCAAATGCCCATCCTGACTCTACCACAGATCACCGAGAACCACCACCCTCTGTGTGGAGCTGAGAGCTGCCATCTAGGATGTCTGGGGGAGCAGATGGTGTGGGTTAAGGGCCTTGATCAAGGGCCCAGAGTGGGGCAAATGAGGGTGAAGGCAGGTGTGTGTGCTTCACCCTTCCCCACCCACAATTCACAGGATCTCCATCTCTAACCTCTATGCCACCAATCCTCTGCTTTAGCATTTATATAGTTCACCTATATATATTTTTATTGCTAATTTGAATACATGTACTTCATTAAATCTTTACTTCCTGACCAGGCATTCTGATTTCCTATCTGTATTTTTAAGTTTGCAGAAACTAAAAATAAAATACAAATGTATTTTGCAACAAAAGTTGCCATTGCAACAGATCTGGGGGGGCGACAGTTATTCCAACAGCTTCAGACTCCAGGAGAGGTTTGCAGTCAGCCTTTTTCAAGGTTGCTTGGGGTGTCCCGATTAGATTAGTTGCTTTATTTATTTTTCAGGGCAGGCTACAGTGTACTCTGACAGTTAGCCTTCAGTCCAGGTGTCGTCTGGGTCCAAATCGTCCGAATTATGTGAGCTTCCATTCAATCCGAGCTACAGGTCCCCGTCACCCGCCTGATGAAGCCCGCTCGGCTGTAAACGAGTCCCAAAACGCACCGCAGGTCTGCGGTCGTCCACCACTGTTCCCATCGTGCGATTCAGCTCGAACAACAGCTGGTTCATTGAGGTCACAGCTCGGATCAAAAAGTCGTTCTGAGCAGGAAGTTTCGCCAGCGCGTTGATCGCCGCGGAAGTCTTCCTAAGTTTCCAGTAGCAGAAACCCCTGCATAAGCCAAAGAGCAGCACACTTGCTACCATAAATCCAATTATCCACAGATCTTCCACATCCTCGACTGAAAGAACGGTCAGACACATCATCTTCCACTCCCCACATGAGTCCATAATGTAGCCAACCACATGCGTCTCGAGGGGGCACGCCGGTTCTCCTGGTCCGGAGCGCTGTGTGCACTCAGATGGAGCCGGCTGAGCCCATCTGCAGACTGTGCTTATCTGAACAATTGCTCACAGACATCTCCCTGCTCCACCACCAAAATGCAACATGTCCTTTGTCTTATCTTGTGCTGAGCTGGTAGAGTTTTTTTGACTTTATGATAGAATGTCCTAAGACAAAATGTGATAGATTCTTTTTTGAATACCACTGCTATCCCATTGTAACCTTCCTTTTTTTTCCATATCTGATTGTTTGGCGGCGCGGATTAATTTCTGCTGCGGCTTTCCGTGCGCATGTCCCCTCTTAAAGATGGTGCGTGCGCCAATTGCAATGTTTTGTACCCCGGTACAAATATGCCAATAAAGATATATTCTATTCTATTCTATTCTATTCTATTATTGTAGTTCTAGCTAAAATGGATTCTAAATCCCTGACTAGTTAGCTAAACCAAATCAAAAAAGCAATATTGGACACAGAACCGATGTGTGACTAAACAATTACATTATGATTTCTAAATAGTCCTTTATTGACTAGCTATATTTTACTCAATGGTGTTTTTACTTTCTGGATTGGTTACAAGCGTCCCTTGTGTTTAAATTACCCTGGATGCAAAACAGCAGAAGATACGCTACCTATGATATTTGAGTCAACCAACTGTGTCAGTGTATTCTTCCAACAACATTGTTTCTAGTACAACCTCTTTATCCTTATCAAGACATGTTTTTTTTTTAATACATATGAGTGGAAATTAAAAGTATCCTTCCTTACCAGAGCACTGTTACACTCCAGTTGACATTATTTTTAAATGGCTCCTTTGACTGAGCTTTAGTTTGGCTGCACACATTTGTGATTGGAGCTTTCACTGTAGCTCGAGTTTCTCAGCTGGTCAAAGCCAGAACTATTTATGACAATAATTCCTAAATCCTTTAATTGAGAAAACACTTTTTACCCCTATTTCTCAGTATTGGAGCACAATTTTGACAGCTCCTTGTCAAATATTGACTGATCAGCTGACTGCCTTTGCCCTTTAAAATTACTGAGACTGATACAAGGTAAAAATCGGTAATATTTCTTACCAATGTTATGGCAAATTATTTAATTGTACGAAAAGAGATTTTACACAACAAGTGTGACATTTATTTGCACCTTTTGACATGTCCATGCTTAAGTGTTAAATTGTTCACTTAAAACCACTCGTTTAAATGTTGTTTTAGGACTTATGAGAGTCTGCGATTAAGTTAGACTCATAGCAGTCTGATCCTCAGATAAACAACATTATTAACTTACTTTTTATAAATGAAAGTTTCCGTCCAATGCCCTGACATGACTTCTGTTGTGAATTGGTGCTATATAAATAAACTGAAATGAAATTAATTGACAGAACTCATTAGCGTGGTCAATATTATTGTACTGAAGGAACTTTTTTGCAGTTTACTCTAAAATTAGCTTTGTGTCTTAAGATAAATTATCATGCTATATATTTTTTTTTTCAGCTATAAAATCACTATTTAGTACTTTGTATTAGCACACTTAGGCTTTTTGAGCTGCTGTCTACTTCACCATTATGTTGTGACAAAATTAATGAAAACAAAAATAACACTTGTGTCATGATGCATCGCAAAATTAGGAGGTTTTCACACCAGTAATAAAGACTTGAGTTAATACCAGCTGTAGGCAGATGTAAATGTTTGAGAATAAACTGGCAATCAAAGTTTTTCTCATCATATCAGTATGTTGCTTTGAGCTCAGTATGATGTATGTTTGAGCTCTTAGGCTGAGAACTGTTTGCTCATAAATTCCAAATTTCACTGCGTTGTACCAATCTGAAAGGTGGTAACGCTGTTAAAAATAAAAAAATAAAAAGGAAAAATCAGAGCTGAGTGTGACACTTAACCTGAAATTAGCTATTATAAATTTGGCTGTTAATTAACAACTGAATGGGGGCTGTTGAACTGTACCTCTATGACATTTTGACCAGGGCAAACCAGCAGCATTTCAATAGGACCTCAACTAATAGCATGCACTTGTCAAGACAAGTATAATATGTCTCCTTTAATTCACAAGACATAAGATTTAACAAGGTTGCGTTGCACTAATGAACATTCATCAAGTGGTATTTTCCTTTAATCACCAGCGATAAAGTATCAGTCACAACAGCAATTGCAGCTGTTGGTTACTGTGTGTGAAAGTTGTGACTATATGAATATTCATAACGGTCTAAAAATGTGATTCTGAATTATTTAAATTACCAATTTCCGCTATCAAAGACTAATGAAGATGGAAGACACAAACACACAACTCACTAGATGCTGTACAATGAACTATTCAACAGATGGTTATGGAGATCATCCAATCTGCTATGTTTACTAAATTTGCAGTTTCAAATCAACTAGTTAATCAGATCTAATTATTCAGTTGTTGATGCTGAGTGTCGAAAGAAACATCTACACATGGCTGGGTGAGCTAGCTAATCATGACAGGGCTTTTATTTTTTAAATAAAAATTAATTATAAGTAAACAAATAAAAACACAAAACTGTCATTTATATGGAACAGGGTTGAATTGCAATGCTTATAAAATTAAGGAATATCTTGATTTATACATGATTTATACAGTATAATTAAAAAATGGACTGTGAAACAGCAAAAATCAGGATGTTTGACTGCTCTTTTGTCAGGGGTCAACACAGCGAGCAAATTCACATGAAAGATTTGGCTGTTTATTTTATGCTCATACTGGCACAACCTGGGCTCAAACCCGCAACCTCAGGGCTACAAAACTGTAGCACTGACAACCAGACTATCACAGCCTATGACTGAGAAACAGCAAATAACTAAATATAAATTGAAATGGATTTGTCTAAATTAAGATCCGATGTGTTTTAAATATAAAATGATGTTGTATATCACAGGGAATGTGCAGAATTGCTTAATTTCCAGCATTCAAATGTATCACATTGGCTAAAATGCCAACAGAGTTTTTTTTAATTAAAAAAAAAAAACAGAGAACGATAAAGATCTATTTTCTTTTTAGTTTATGGAGAATGAAGTTGGTTTGTGCTTCTGCCACAAATAACTTATGTAAAATGTCAGCTGATTTGCCTATTTTCAGGATAGTGGCACAGTTGATAGAGCTGCTGCCTCTCAGAGGAAGGTCGCTGAATTGAATCCCAGTAATGGGGGCCATTCTGGGTGGAATTTGTATTATTATTATTATTATTATGCATTGTACCTGGTTTTCTCCAGGTACTCTGGTTTCCTCTCGCAGACCAAAAAACCTCCATGTTATGCTGATTGGTAACTAACTTGTCCCTAGGTGTGTGTGAAAGAGTCTTGTTTGTCTGCATGTGTCCCTGTGATGGACTGGAGACCTGTCCAGACCCAAAAAGGAAGACGCAGGTATGATTTGCCTTTTTTTTAAAGTACAGTATTACACTATCATCTCAGACATTCAGATGGCGTCACTGTCATTTTTAAGTTTAGTGATGAATAAAAAGATTGATGTCAATGCTTATATGAGTCTCTGGTGTCACAGCATCACTTTGACTGCCTTTTGGCAAACTATCGACAATAAACTCACTAAATATGCAAATGAGTTGCAAATTTGCTTCCTATCCCCATTTAAACAATATGTTTTGCACTTCTCTTCAAACTCAGTCACCCCCAAAAAATTGTAAATAAATGATTACTTTTTCCCCAATCATAGGGTGGCAGGTCATAAATGCTCCAAAGCTTTTCAATCTAATGCAGAGTGAGTCACTGCAGCAAACCTCTTAAGCAGAACTTATATTCATAACATGTTTCCTATCTGGCTTCAGGGTACTAACCAAGTGAAATATCACACAGTCTACTCTAATCGCATTACTCTTCTCACAGAGAATTCACACAAGTCATCCGGTGAGAAGCATCAGCCTTTCTTCTAAATTCACTGACTGGAAGGCAGGAAGTTATCAGACTGAATGTGTAAAAAGGTGACAATGTGGCGGACCAAACACTAAATGTATGATTTACAGGCGGTGATGACCCCTGCTGATAGTGAGTTAATAAGTTCATGTTTACTGGTGGAAGCCCGTGGGATGTTTGACAATCAGCACTTGACTTCAGCACCTGCGATTCGTGCTCCATTATTAGAAAATTAATCTGTTGTTCAATCTGCACAGAAAACAATTCTGGCAAGAAGTAAGCATTTGTATTTCTTTGTTTCTTATTTACACTACCCACCTACTCCACCACACCAATTTTTATTTATTTATTTATTTATGTGTTCATGATATCCTTTAGTGTCCCTAGTGTTGTAGTACTTGAGACCAGTCTTGGTCTTAAGACCGGTCACAAGACCACTTTTTGATGGTCTAGTTCTTGTCTCAGACTCGACCGCATTTGGTCTCGGTCTCGTCACGGTCTCAGACATTGAGGACTTGGGATTTTATTTCAGGACCAGTCAAGACCACAGCTGTGGAAATATCACTACATTGCCAGAATATTATCCAGTTTAATTGTTAACATCTTTGTTTTTATTGGATGCAAAACATTCTTATTCAAATCCAAGCGATAACGTTGACTCGTTGCTAAATACATTTTTTTGTTACCACTGTCAAGCCCACCCCCTTTCACTCGCACGCGTCACTCCCAGTGTTGCCAGATTGGGTGGTTCACTGACAATTGGGCAGTTTTCATTCTGATTTTGTTGGGAACTATGGGAATTTTTTTTGTTGGATTGTTGCATTTTGCCACATATTAAATTAGCTTGGCATGTACTAATGTGTGTTCATGTTCAAACAGTAAATATACTGTAACAATACACTAACTGGGTGGATTTTTCTGTGATGTGGTGGTTTTTAACAGATTTTTGGGCTTGAAAACCTCAACTCTATCTGGCAACACTGGCTCCAAAAAAGTGAGAAGTGATTGAGAAGATGTCTGCCATATCATCAGTTATAAAATGTGGCTATTTAAATCACTAAGAATATACTTGTAACTAATATCCATTTATGTAACTTTTTAGATGTATATCTGCTAGTTTATTGAAACCAATGTGCAACTATATGGTTATCCTTGGTCTTGAGTTCATACTTATGAAGAGTATTTTGCCACTGCAGTTTAAGGCTTGGCATGAGATGAAACTGCTTCCAATTTAACAGTTGTGTAATTTTATTTTTGAATCACATGAAGTTAGGCCACTAAATGTCTGATTTCTTTGTTATGTAGCTTTGAAAATGTATTAAAGCTGATATATTCATTCAAAAGCAAACTTAAAGTTGCAGTATGTAACTTTTATAAAAAAAGTATTACATACGGTAATAAAAGTTATATTTTATTTATTTTATTTGAGGTCTTGGTCTTAACTTGGTCTCAGACCCTAAACGTCTTGGTCTTGTCTCGGTACACTCTGGTCTTGGTCTTGACTTGGTCTCAGGTTAAGTGGTCTTGACTACAACACTAAGTGTCCCTATCAATCCAACGTGTACAGAAAATATTTCAAGTTTATTTAATTGTGTTGTTGCTATTGTTCTGCTGACATTGTTATATAACTGCTTGCATAGTTTGAACTGTAAAAACATGCAATGTATTGAGTGATTTCGTAAAACTAGATCCTGCATTTAGCTGAATAAATGTACAGCTCACAATAAATTATGTGAAGTGAACCGTATTACTTTAAAAGAAAAAAAAGAGAAAGCAGCATTCAGCATTTGTGAAGTAAAGATTTACGAAACAAAAATGTAGACAACAGCAGTTTTATTTATAATTGTAAACAACACATTATATACTTTTTGTCCCCATAAGCAGTTTGTGTTATTTTTTAGGAGAATTCAGCATCTCACCTGAGGGCACATCCACACCTGGCAGAGCTTCAGATCAAGCCATCAGTCTTCCAGTTGAACGATGACCACTGAGCTGCACCAAACCATGTGTTTCTTTTTAATGTGGCCATATTTACTTTATTAAATACTGTATGCTGCAATGTGAAAAGTTAAGTGAAAAGTCAAATTACCAAATAAAATTATATTTTTAGTTGTAATTCCTAATGTGTTTAAAACATCTAGTAGAAGCTTTTATTCAATTTGAATATATAGAAATGTAAGTGAATGCAAGTTTTTAAATTTAAATTTATACATGAGGCAGTGTGCTTTACATACTGCACTCAAATGAGAACAAGACCATTCTGAATATTATGCAAATGTAAACGTTCAGAGTGAGTTAACAAATTAAAAGGTGGGGCACATTAAAGAGGAGGTGGACAGATGATTTAAGATGACTACAATATAGGTGAATACAGAACCTGTCTTTCTGGACTTGAGCTCCAAGTTAGAGCATCTAAACGTTCAATGAAGACTGCTATTGGTCACTAGTTTTTAACCCTTTTATTTAATGTTATTTATTGACTTTTTAATTATTGTTTTCATTACCTAAAAATATTGTCCCCATTCTTTTTTTCTGCTCTCTTCTTCAGTAGCAAACTAACTCGCACCAAGACTTGGCAATTGTTTTTGTTTTGTTTGTTTTGTTACACCGGATGCCCTTCCTGATGCAACCACAGGACCACCGAGCTACCACAGCCCTCTGTGTGGAGCAGATAACTGCTATCTAGGGCACTAGAGAGTACAAGGGGGGTCACAAAATATGTCTGCTTAGAGGTTGTAAAAATGTAAATGAATTGTCTGTGTAACAACTTTAGAAAATATGCTTTTATTTTTAATTATGTTTTAAATTTCACCAAATCCTGATTAACACTGAAGAACCCTCATTTTAGTTATGTTTGAAGAGTTTTCTCACCGCGGACTCACCTCAACGCATGGCTCTGGCTCTGGAACCAGTTTCCTTGAGAGGGGTTGGACACTCTTCCACTCTGGAGTTGCCCCTGGTGAGAGGCGCCGAGCAGGAGTGGGCATACTTGTTGCCCCCCATCTTGGTGCCTGTACGTTGGGGTTCACCCCGGTGAACGAGAGGGTAGCCTCCCTTCGCCTACGTGTGGGGGGACGGGCTCTGACTGTTGTTTGTGCCTATGCGCCAAACGGCAGCGCAGATTACCCACCCTTTTTGGAGTCCTTGGAGGGGGTATTGGAGGGTGCGCCTCCTGGGGACTCCCTTGTTCTGCTGGGGGACTTCAACGCTCACGTGGGCAATGACAGTGAGACCTGGAGGGGTGTGGTTGGGAGGAACGGCCCCCCTGATCTGAACCCGAGTGGTGTTCTGTTGTTGGACTTCTGTGCTCGTCATGGATTGTCCATAACGAACACCATGTTCAGGCATAAGGGTGTCCATATGTGCTCTTGGCACCAGGACACCCTAGGTCGTAGTTCAATGATCGACTTTGTTGTCGTCTCATCTGATCTGCGGCCGCATGTCCTGGACACTCGGGTGAAGAGAGGGGCGGAGCTGTCAACTGACCACTACCTGGTGGTGAGTTGGCTCCGATGGTGGGGGAGGATGCCGGTCAGACCTGGCAGACCCAAACGTATTGTGAGGGTCTGCTGGGAACGTCTGGCAGAGTCTCCCGTAAGACGGAGCTTTAACTCCCACCTCCGGGAGAGCTTTGAACACGTTCCGAGGGAGGCGGGGGACATTGAGCCCGAGTGGGCCATGTTTCGCGCCTCTATTGTCGAGGCAGCTTATCGGAGTTGTGGCCGCAAGGTTGTTGGTGCCTGTCGTGGTGGCAACCCTCGAACCCGGTGGTGGACACCGGCGGTGAGGGATGCTGTCAAGCTGAAGAAGGAGTCCTATTGGGCCTTTTTGGCCTGTGGGACCCCGGAAGCAGCAGATAGGTACCGGCAGTCCAAGCGGCATGCGGCTCGGGTGGTTGCTGAGGCAAAAACTCGGGCGTGGGAGGAGTTCGGAGAGGCCATGGAGAATGACTTCCGTACGGCTTCGAGGCGATTCTGGTCCACCATCCGGCGTCTCAGGGGGGGAAAGCGGTACGCGACCAACACCATTTATGGTGGGGATGGCGTGCTGTTGACCTCAACTCGGGATGTTGTGAGTCGGTGGGCGGAATACTTCGAAGACCTCCTCAATCCTACTGGCACGTCTTCCACTGAGGAAGCGGAGCCTGGGGACTTTGGGTCGGGCTCTCCAATCTCTGGTGCTGAGGTCGCCGAGGTGGTTAAAAAGCTCCGCGGTGGCAAGGCTCCGGGGGTGGATGAGATTCGTCCTGAGTTCCTTAGGGCTCTGGATGTTGTGGGGTTGTGTTGGCTTACGCGACTCTGCAATATCGCGTGGACATCGGGGGCAGTTCCCTTGGATTGGCAGACTGGGGTGGTGGTTCCCCTATTCAAAAAGGGGGACCGTAGGGTGTGTTCCAACTATAGAGGGATCACACTCTTAAGCCTCCCTGGTAAGGTCTATTCAGGGGTTCTGGAGAGGAGGGTCCGTCGGATAGTCGAACCTCGGATTCAGGAGGAGCAGTGTGGTTTTCGTCCTGGTCGTGGAACACTAGACCAGCTCTACACCCTCAACAGGGTCCTGGAGGGTGCGTGGGAGTTTGCCCAACCAGTTTACATGTGCTTTGTAGACTTGGAAAAGGCATTCGACCGCGTCCCTCGGGGGGTTCTGTGGCGGGTACTCCGGGAGTATGGGGTACCAGGCCCTTTGATATGGGCTGTTAGGTCCCTGTACGACCGGTGTCAGAGCTTGGTCCGCATCGCTGGCAGTAAGTCAGGCTCGTTTCCGGTGAGAGTTGGACTCCGCCAAGGTTGCCCTTTGTCACCGATTCTGTTTATAACTTTTATGGACAGAATTTCTAGGCGCAGCCAAGGTGTTGAGAGGATCCGTTTTGGTGGCCTTAGAATCGCTTCTCTGTTTTTTGCAGATGATGTGGTCCTATTGGCTTCATCAGCTCGTGATCTACAGCTTTCGCTGGAGCGGTTTGCAGCTGAATGTGATGCGGCCGGGATGAGGATCAGTTCCTCCAAATCCGAGGCCATGGTCTTGAGCCGGAAAAGGGTAGCGTGCCCTCTCCGGGTCGGGGAGGAGGTCCTTACCCAAGTGGAGGAGTTTAAGTATCTCGGGATCTTGTTCACGAATGAGGGAAAACTGGAGCGTGAGATCGATAGGCGGATAGGTGCAGCGTCCGCAGTGAAGCGGGCGCTGTACCGGTCTGTCGTGGTGAAGAGAGAGCTGAGTCAAAAGGCAAAGCTCTCAATTTACCGATCGATCTACGTTCCCACCCTCATCTATGGTCATGAGCTTTGGGTTATGACTGAAAGAACAAGATCTCGGATACAAGCGGCTGAAATGAGTTTTCTCCGCAGGGTGGCTGGACTCTCCCTTAGAGATAGGGTGAGAAGCTCAGTCATCCGGGAGGGACTCGGAGTAGAGCCGCTGCTTCTCCACATCGAGAGGAGCCAGTTGAGGTGGCTCGGGCATCTGGTTAGGATGCCTCCTGGACGCCTCCCTGGTGAGGTGTTCCGGGCATGTCCCACCGGGAGGAGACCCAGAGGAAGACCCAGGATACGCTGGAGGGACTATGTTTCTCGGCTGGCCTGGGAACGCCTTGGGATTCCCCCAGAGGAGCTGCTCCAAGTGGCTGGGGAGAGGGAAGTCTGGGCCTCCCTACTTAGCACTAGCACTACCACATGTGAGCCATTCGGATATTCTAACTATAGTTCCCATGGGAGTTAGTCAAATGGCTCATTGAATTAGCATTTTTGCAGCCATTGGTATGTATATGAGGCCATTCTGTTGGTGTGGATGAGGCCTTGGGGGCATATTTATACATCAGAGTCAGAGAGTCAGAGAGTCTTTATCGTCATTTGCACCACATGTAGTACATGTGATGAAAACGAGAGTATGTACACAGGATCGTGTATATAAATATATAAATATATATATATAGTATATATATAGTATATATATATATATATATATATATATATATATATATATATATATATATATATATATATATATATATATATATATATATATATA
>JBBPBX010001189.1:21803-64602 GCA_038048925.1 Garcialebias charrua | reverse complement strand
GTATATATATATATATATATATATATATATATATATATATATATATATATATATATATATATATATATATATATATATATATATTTATGTATATGTAAGTATAAAATCACACTTACAGTATGTCAGAACACAACCTGTCTCTGCATAACATTTTCCACATGTGAATCTGTTACAAGAGCCATCAGCCAAGCCAATTAGATTGGAATGTTTGCCATTCTTTCGCAAACAATGGACACAAGTCCCCCAGCATATCCCCCCCAAATGCATTCTCCTACTACAAAAGCCTTCACATTTACATAGAAGGAAAAAGTCTCCAGGCATGCTTACTCAAGGATTACAAATTCCTAAAAAAAAAAGAGCCATTTGGCTGGGCTCTGGTAAAGATTGTACTAATTTAAATATCCTGGGATTTCCAGTGTTAGGCTGCTACCCCCGCGACCCGACCCCGGATAAGCGGAAGAAAATGGATGGATGGATGGATGGATGGATGAAGAGTTTTCTATAACAAATTATGTTAAAAACTAAAATATGTACTGTCACTTTAAGGGCACATTGTTATGACGTCAGTACTCAGCGTCCAGTTCTCATTTGGCTGCACGGTTGCTTGAGAGGATACATGGCATTATTGTTGCTCTTGGAGAGAGCACATTACACC
Organism: Garcialebias charrua; assembly: GCA_038048925.1. Taxonomy (NCBI): domain Eukaryota; kingdom Metazoa; phylum Chordata; class Actinopteri; order Cyprinodontiformes; family Rivulidae; genus Garcialebias; species Garcialebias charrua. Next base: position 63,947 of record JBBPBX010001189.1, on the reverse strand, counting down.
TGTCTTGGCCTCCCTGCTATGGCTACCGGTTCATCTTCAAATACTGTAGTTCAAATTTCTGCTGTATGTCTACAAATCGCTGATTTCTGTTCTTTCATGTATGTTTTTTGATCCCCAAAAAATCCAAACTCATTGTGTATCCACAGTAAGAGTCAGTTTATTTTTGTAAAAGTAAGGTACTTGGTCCTAAACAATGAAAGTTTCCAAACATCAGTCAGTAAGTATCTACAGTATACATACAAGTTCTATGTTAAGTTGAACCAGAGGAACAGATGATGTTAACCTACCCTGCTCTGTGTTTGTCTTGCCTTTGTTTGTAGTGGTGTTTTGGGGAACTTTGCTTTTATTCCACTTCACTTAACTTTGCTGTAGTGAAGTGAAAGTCAATATCAAGAGATTACTTGAATTGCACTTGGTGATTTCTGTTTTCTGTGTCAGTTTCTGAACAAAGGTGATGTCTGTACTTAAAACTATAAAGCTCCAGTAACCATGTGCAACAAATAGACTCGCATAACCTCAGCATATGCCCATATTCGAAGACAATAGCCAGCATCACAAATAGATTTAGAGTCTTTGACTTTCCTTTCACTTCACTGTTTATTTGGAAATGCCATCATCATAAAACACATGCTTGAAACATGCATAAACATGGGGGACTCACTAGGTGTCCTTCCTCACAAAGAACAAAAAGTCCCATGGCACACAGACTAGAGATTGTTCATTGTTAAAAGGATTAACACAAACAGGAAAAACTCTAGACTTATACACTTTGAAAGCATTCCAATTGAATAAAATCAATCAGTTCAGCATTTTTAGGTGTACTCACACAAATCAATCAATCACCTTTATTTAACCAGGTAGAGCCCGTAGAGTACTCACACAAATAGTGCCATCGGGGCAAAACAGCTACAACTACTGTATTAGAACAGGATTATTTAGAAGCTATATTTATATAATCGGAAACTGACAGTTATGCACCATAACTCGTGTTCCCTGAAGGAAGGGAACGAGGTGCAACATATTGACTATGGGAATTGCGCCCCCGCGCAGTTTACCTGATACATTCACGCCTTTACGGCAGGTGGGCGTCAGCGTCACCACAGAGGCCCCGCCCTCTTGGTATAACGACTCATGCGCCCATCCTTCTGTCTCCAAGAGCACTTCACCGAGCTTTGGGCAATGAAAGGGCAAACATATGTTGCACATTGTTCCCTTCCTTCAGGGAACATGAGTTATGGTGCATAACTTTCAGTTCCCTTTTCAGTCAGTCCACTCAGTGCAACATATTGACTATGGGAACGCAATCCATTCACGCCCTTGAGATGCTCAGTAAAAATGCATGCTTGTGAGAACTTCTGCCTTCATACTTTAAGCGTTTTAGCTGATCTCTACTGTGTGTTAGAGAGAACAGCCTGAGTGACTTCACAGGCAAAAACATCCAAAGAATAATGCTTTGCAAACGTGTTTGTGGAGCTCCAATTAGCTGCAGCACAAATGTCTGCCACTGGCACGCCCTTAAAAAGAGACCATGAGGCAGCTAGGCCCCGAGTGGAATGGGCGTGCACACCAGAGGGCACCTGTTGACCTTTGCTGATGTACGCCCTTTTAATGGCCTCAGTCACCCAGTGTGAGAGGCGCTGCTTTGAAAGGGCTCTGCCAGCAGCAGGATTGGCAAAACATACAAACAGTTGGTTTGTTTTCCTCCAACTGACAGTTCTGTGGATGTAAACACTATGGATGGGGTCCAGTATCGGTATTGGTATCCGATACCAGCATAAGGCAAGTATCGGATATCGGAACCAGCCTACCAAAATTTCCGATATTTCTAGATGTCAGAGAGCAGTATATTGCACCATGCTCTGTGACTTCTGTTTTAACATTGTGTGAGGTAAACCCAGAGAACACACTCTAAAGCCATGTTCCCACCAAACACATCAAAATGCTCCCAACGCACCGTGTTTGCTGCTTGTCAACAGATGTCTGTTCACACAGAACGCGTCTGCAGACACGCAGTGAGAGCAGCGTCTGGCTCCCTTCCCGGTCAGATTTGTTTTGTTTTCTGTTCACTGGGCAGATAAAATCAGCTGTACGCGAGCCCCGTTACTACTTGAGTGGGTTTTCTATGAGCCGAACTGCAGCTCCGAAGGTCTTTGTTGAGATTAAAATGTTTGTTTTTTTTATGTTTGGGGTGATCGTACACTCAAGCAGACAGCAGCAACTGTAAAAATGCCAAGTTTCTTACCAGAGGCTGGTTTATTCATGGAGGCTCGTTGGGGTAAGTTCAAAAAGTCCAAAAACAGTCCCGTCGTTGTTACGTAATCACATAGCAGAGTCTCTCCCGATTGGTTGCTGTGATGCGTCGAGCAGCCAAAGTTCATTTGAATGAACTTTGGCTGCTCGACGCCTCGTCTGCTTTGGAAGCGCGTGTGCGTGGAAAAGTACTGCTGCTCGCTGCCGCGCTGCTTGAACTGCTCAAGACGCGCCACGCCTGGCCGCGCCTCCACATAGACTTTGCATGTAAAGTGGGTGCTTCGGCACGTTTGGTAGGAACCCGCCATTAGCCTCACTACAGTAATTCACAAACTAATGGCAAAAACGAGGTAGGTCTCTACCACAGACGTCCTTCTAAATCATGGTTCCTGGAACACTAGTCTAAAATACTGCTAAAAATACAGCAGTATTTTAGTTTTCAAAACTAAAATACTGCTAAGCATTATGGAAAAGACAACAAAATCCATTGCCTTACTGGTTAAGGGGAGTGGCTGTTTTGTCTTTCCCATCATGCTTAGAGTTTTTTTGTTTTTCCAACTGAACCATGAGTAAGAAAAACATGTGTGGTGAAGACCTGCCTCCTGTTTGCTGTTAAAGTTTGTGAGGTTCCTGTGGTAAGGCTCAGAGAGTCTTCATTGGATGTCTTACACCATGTTGAAATAAATATTCTCAGTTCAAAAGCTTCATTACTGTATACAGATTCATATACCTGAACGGTATTGGATCGGAAAAGTATTGGTATCGGTCGATACCCAGTTTTTGAGTATCGGTATCAGATCGGAAGTGAGAAATGTGGATCGGTGCATCCCTAGTAAACACCCAAGGCCCTGACAGGGCAGAGCGATCTCAACCTCCTCTGCTCCTCAGTGAGGACAGGGTGTGGAGGAAACTCAGAGAGCTCAAAGTCCAGACTCCTAGGGTTAAGAGTTGGTACCTTTGGCACGTATGCAGGGTTAGGACGCAGAGTGACCTTTGATCCATCAGGGGCAAACCTTGTACACATTGGGTGCACAGACAGAGCGTGGAGGTCACCCACACGTTTAGCTGAGCAGAGAGCCAGAAGCAGCGCAGTTTTATAAGACAACAAGTCTATTTCAATGCTGCTGAGGGGCTCAAACGGAGGCCCGCACAAGGCATCCAGGACTAACTGAAGGTCCCACACTGGGGCCAGAGTCCTGCTGGGGGGCCTTTTCCTCAGTACACCCTTCATGAAACGTATCGTGAGAGGGTGGGCACCGGGTGTTTTCCCCCCCAGCCTTCGTGGCACGCCGAAATGGCTGACAAAAACACCTTAATGGTAGAAAAGGAGCTACCTTTTTCCAGCAGGTCCTGTAAAAATGTGAGAAGCTGGACTAGGTTACAGGAATATGAAACAATATTCCTCTCCAGACACCAGGCCTCAAAAATATGCCATTTACAAGCATAGAGAGTCTGAGTTGACCCAGCTCTCGCTCCCTGTATTGTGTTAATAACATTACTGGGGAGGCCTGAGGCCGTCAGCCTGTTCCTTTCAGCGGCCAAGCTGTGAGTTGCCACAGTTCTGGACGTGGGTGGAGAAGCTGCCCGTGTGCTTGAGTCAGCAGGTCCCTGTGGGGGGGCAGCTGCCATGGTGTCCCTGACAGCAATGAAATTATTTCTGGGTACCACGGTTTCTGAGGCCACCTGGGGGCTATTAATATTAGGGAGAGAGCTCCCTTCCGTACACGTTCCAGTGTCACCTGAATTAAAGGGACAGGTGGAAACGCGTAATACAGCACCCCTGCTGGCCAGTCGTGGGCCAGCGCGTCCATCCCCATCGTTGCGTCTGTCTCTTTCAGTGAAAAGAACAGGGCGCAATGCGAGCTGGTTTTGCACGCGAACAGATCGACGGACGCCCGACCGAATCGTGACCAGACCTGGTCCACTATCCGTGGGTTCAGTCTCCATTCTGAGGACAGCAGCGGGCCTCTGGAGAGGAACGAACCTGTTCCTGCTCCAGGACTGACCGGCCTGAGATGGACCTGCTGAGGGTCTCTGCCGTTGCTCCCTGTCGTAAGCTGGTCTCTTTTGCAGTGGAGGACGGTGTGTGGCTGAACGGTATTGAGGCTGCGCAAGTCTGCTCCTGCTGGTGTCTCTGGGGAGGCGAAGGCCTTCCTCGGCATCCCTTCTCGTAGCGCTTCAGCCTGCTTCCTTTGCTGCTCCAGCCTGTACTGGATACGCTCCAGGGCTCCCCCGAAGGGTCCCGTTGGCTCAATCGTGTGGTGAAGGAAGGGGTAACGTTGACCTTCAGGCAGGTCCGTCAGGGTGAGCCACAGGTGGCGTTGCGCGATGACCACTTCAGCCATGCATCTCCCTTGAGCTATGGTTGCGATCCCCAGCATGCGAAGCACAAAGTCAGTCGCCCCACGGGCTTCCTCCAGGATGTCAGTCACCATTTTCTTGTTTGTGGTCAACTGGAACTCCTGGAGCTTCTTTGCCAGGTATGCCTGCATCAAGGCTGAGGCATTTAACGCACGGGCCGCGAGGCCCTGAGCTCTGTAACACTTGTCAAGCTGTGCAGCCGAGGCACGGCAGGCCTTGCTGGGCAGAGTTGGTTTTGGGCCTGATGTCCTGGGGGCCAGATGAGCCGCCAGCGTGTCCTCCATCTGTAGCACGTTGGCGAGTCCTGCTGCCTCCATTCCGGCGACGTAGAGGAACTGAGAGAGCGGCAGAAGCATGGGAGCTCTGGGTTCGGCCCAGGTGCAGGTCAGTTCAGTGAGAAAATCTGGGAAAATCAGCATCCTGAGTCTAATGGCCGACTGTTGCTTCTCGTAGAAGTAGGTACCCGCCAACCTCGTAACTTGATGGCGAGGTGGGGGTTCTGGCCAAGCAATTTGCAACGCATCTGCCGCCCTGCGACACAGTTTGAAGAGAGTGGGGATGGATGCATCTGTCTCCGGCAGAGCTGCAGTCGGGTTCTGAGGGAATTCTTCGTCTTCCCCTTTGTCCTCGTTGTCAGCCTCTTCGTCGGAAATCTCACCTGAGGTTGTGAGCGGGAGTTCGTCCGCATTCATCAGGCCTCGTGTGTCGAACTCAGCTGTCGAGTCCCCGACGGGTGCCACCATGTCCATACTGTCCCCCCATTCGACCTGTCCACTGTCCTCCAGACCAATGTTCTCGAGCTCCGGAGTGGGAGTGAGCGGTTCTGTGAGGTCCGGGTCCCGTGTTAGCGCTGTACCGCCCATGGCCTTTGCCACGATGTCCACGCAACGCTTCCTCACAGCTTCTGTCATCTGGCTCCAGTACTTGCAGGAGTCGGGGGATTCCAGCGCTGTTTTAGCGTGCAACATCCCCAGGCAGACTGTACAAGCCTCGTGGGTGTCCGTCGGCGAAAGGGGGTAGCCGCAGCCGCTGGGGCAAGCTCGGGAGCTAGGGCTTGCTGGCCTGCTGGTTCTTTTTGCGTTTTTCGCTTCCCTTTCTCGGGCGCCATGGCTGAGAAAGATGAGCTGGTTAGCCGTGCTAACGTTGTCCGAAGACGTCTCCTTCGTTGCGTCGCTTTCGCTGGCTAGCCCGCTACTCGTTAGCAGGGTAGCGGTGTGGCGCAGTTAGCGCCGTCGAACGCAGTCTGCGAAGAGAGAAGAAAAAAACCTTGAGGTTAAATAAAAGATGCTGGACTAGCTTTCGCTAGCCCAGCCACACGCAGGAATTTTCACTGTGCGCTCGGAGTAGGGAGCGAGCTCACCTCAGATAGAGCACAGTAGCACAGAGAAGTCCCGCGAAGTTCAGGTATAAGCGAGGTGAAGGGCTTAAAAGAGACAGTAGGATGGGCGCACGCGTCTTTATACCAAGAGGGCGGGGCCTCTGTGGTGACGCTGACGCCCACCTGCCGTAAAGGCGTGAATGTATTACTTCAGGTAAATTGTGCGGGGGCGCAATTCCCATAGTCAATATGTTGCACTGAGTGGACTGACTGAAAAGGGAACTGTATGTTATACAAATCTGCCAATAAAAAAAAAATCTACAGCAGTAGAGGACATAAATATCCTTTTTAACAAATTGATCTGAGAAACCACAGCCTGAATTGCGTCTGTTAATGATAATGTTTATGTCAATGATCTCCGTTTCATCTAAAGGCCTTGTTATACTTGGCCCGTCGGCCCGTCGGCTGTCTTTTACCCCCCGTTGAGTGAGCAAACATTGCGCAACTTTTGGCCACACACCCGCTGTGATCCCCCGGTGCATAGGCGTCGTGTACATAGCCCCCAAACAGAACTCTCGAAGCCGACAATGCGGCTCGCAGCGTGTGATTGGTTCAAAGTTTGTGGGCGTTTTTTGTTTGGATGTCCATATATGGTCTATGACACCGCAGCACGTGACACCGCAGCACGTGACCCCGCAGCACGTGACCCCGCCACTGTTTTAGATACCGGTAGTTCTTACAGTAATATGTTTCATAAAATTACAAAATAAAGTGCAAATATAACATCAGTACTGACATTAATTACATTGCATCTTACCTCCATATGGGCGTACAGAGCATACAGTAGCCTTCCCCAGCTTATAACTGGCAGCGATGGCAGTGAATGAGCAGAAGCCAGGACCCGCAGCAGTCACAGCCAGTCTCTCCGGGGCAGAGACCGGTGCGCTGTGCGTCGGTGCGTGCTGCAGGTGAGGGGAGATCCGGTGGGCAAGTTCATCAAAACGAGCAGCGGACATTCGAAAATATGAAAAGTGTGTCTCGTCATCCATCTCCCGCATCTGCTGAACCAACAAGCTAAACTCGCCTTGTGTAGATCTGGTCCTGTTCAGCGGGCGAACGTGCCAACGCCGTTCGCGTCGTATTTCCATGTTCGCGGTCAATAACATTAATATAAGGTCATTTTCTTCATCCTCGTCCTCCGACTCGTCATCCAACCTGAGAAGCATCTCTTTTGCCGCCTGCGAATACATTTTCTTCGTAGTGAACTGTTGAAATTAATTCCTCTTTCCGGCAACAGCCAACGTGCGTGTGACGTATGCAGTGTGAGTGCGCGTGACGTATGCAGTGGGAGGGAAGAGGGAGGGATTATCCCCACGTCTTAAAGAGGTATAAACACTCAATGCTGTCGGTGACACACGTCAGCTCTGGGTTCACTCAACGGGAGGTAAAAGACATGTCGACGCTATTATAAACCCATCTTAGGCCCCAAATCAGAGAAAATGAGCAGAGATTGTGTCGAGACTAGGTTGCAGGTGGTTAGTCCACTCTTTTTTTTTTTTTCTTTCTTTCTTTTTAACAAATGATCAGCCATGAGCACACTAATGAAACGGTTTCATTAGAGACTTTGGGTCTTTATTTGTGAAACATATTTACAAAGAAAAGGGCCCAAATGTAAGCAAGGCTCTGGAGGCAGGGGATGATAAAAATAACTAGTTTTATTAAACAAAACTAAAGCACTGCTGAGGAAAAGTATTAAAGAACATAGCAAACTAAAACAAGTCTGCTGTGGCCAGAACTAAATAATTGACAAAAAAGTTTATATATACATTTAACAACAACAACAACAACAACAACAACAACAACAACAACAACAACAACAACAACAATTATTATTGTTATTTATTATTATTATTATTTATTGTTATTATTATTATTAATATTATTATTATTTATTGTTATTATTATTGGGGTGGGGGGACTGATACTATGACAATCCTTTGACCAAGAACTACTGACATTATGGGACTGTACAAATAAATGACTGAAAAATTAAGTACTTACAAGAAAACTATAGGACCAAATGTTTAGGTAAGATCAACTTTAGTAATAAAGGAGAAATGTGCAAATAAAAAAAAACAGGGAAGAAAAAAAAAACAGGAAAAAACTAAATGAAAATGTGAAGGCAGTAAAGTGTATGGGGAAGCTTTGTTTTTACTTTGGGCTCATTTTTTCCACTTCACTACCAAAATTCCTGAGAGAAAAGACGGTGCCCATACTGTTTGTGTTTCTGTCTGTTTTAAGAACACTAACACCTGGTCGATATTAAAAGTTGTATTATTTTGTTCTCATTGTTAAATGTTCTCATTGAAATGATCTCAATACTGTAGTTTACATTGGCTTAATTTATTGAGCAAATTGTGTAACTCAACAATTTTTTGTATTGGTGAATCTCTGAAAAATCAAATTAGCTCCTCCTATCATCCATCCATTTATCCATCATCTTCTGCTTGTTCCGAAGTTGGGTTGCGGGGGCAGCAGCTTGAGCAGCGCGGTCCAGACATCTCTTTCCACAGCCATGTCTTCCAGCTATTCTGGGAGGATTCCAAGGTGTTCCCTTGCCAACAGAGAGACATTCTCTCCTGGATCTTCCCCCGGGTCTCCGCTCAGTGGGACATGCCCGTAGCACATCCCTAAGAAGGAGCCCAGGAAGCATCCTTATTAGATGTCTGAACCACCTCAACTGACTCCTTTCGATGAGGAGGAGCTGTGGTTCAACTCAGAGTCTCTCTCTCTGTCAGCATTTTCCCTTTAACTAGACTTTAACTGATACATTTGTGTATTGAACTTTTTTGACTTTAACTTATATAGTATGTAGTAAATGGTAAATGGACTGTACTTGTATAGCACTTTTTAATCTTGTCAAGATACTCAAAGCACTTTACACTACAATTTTTGCCCTCATTTACTCCTTCATACAGCACTCTATATCTATACAAAGATTAATCAATGCTTTAGATCACATTGATAGGGCACACATCAGAGTTAATGAGGGGTTCAGTGTCTTCCGGCTCTTGGCGAAGCAGGTCGCATCTCTTCTCTGCTCCTCTCCCTGCCCTAAGTTTTCCTCCTCCCTGCTTTTGCATTTTTGTCTCGTCTGCAACTCTTCAGTGCTCACTCGAAGCAATTTGGAACATGGATTTAATTGCGTGGGCTGTCTCCTCTATCAATCTTTTTTTTTTTTTCCACGAAGCGCTCCGGACCAGGAGAACCGGCGTGCCCCCTCGACACGCATGCGGTTGGCTACATTATGGACTCATGGGGGGAGTGGAAGATGATGTGTCTGACCGTTCTTTCAGTCGAGGACATAGCACTTTGAGATTTTTATTAATGAAAAGTGCGGTATAAATTGAATTTATTATTATTATTATTATAAGATCTGTGGATAATTGGATTAATGGTTGCAGGTGTGCTGCTCTTTGGCTTATGCGGGGGATTCTGCTACTGGAATCTGAGGAAGACTTCCGCGGCGATCAACGCGCTGGCAAAACTTCCTGCTCAGAACGACTCTTTGATCCGAGCTGTGACCTCAATGAACCAGCTGTTGTTCGAGCTGAATCGCACGATGGGAACAGTGGTGGACGACCGCAGACCTGCGGTACGTTTTGGGACTTGTTTACAGCCGAGCGGGCTTCATCAGGCGGGTGACGGGGACCTGTAGCTCGGATTGAATGGAAGCTCACATAATTCGGACGATTTGGACCCAGACGGCACCTGGACTCAAGGCTAACAGTCAGAGTACACTGTAGCCTGCCCTGAAAAATAAATAAAGCAACTAATCTAATCGGGACACCCCAAGCAACCTTGAAAAAGGCTTACTGCAAACCTCTCCTGGAGTCTGAAGCTGTTGGAATAACTGTCCCCCCCCCCAGAGGTCTCTGTGTGCATTCAGATGGAGCCGGCTGAGCCCATCTGCAGATTGTGCTTATCTGAACGATTGCTCACAGTCTTATATCCCTGCTCCGTCACCAAAATGCAACATGTCCTTTGTCTTATCTTGTGCTGAGCTGGTAGAGTTTTTTGACTTTATCATAGAATGTCCTAAGATAAAATGTGATAGATTCTTTTTTGAATACCACTGCTATCCTATTGTAACCTTCCTTTTTTTCCATATCTGATTGTTTGGCGGCGCAGATTAATTTCTGCTGCGGCTTTCCGTGCGCATGTCCCCTCTTAAGGATGGTGCGTGCGCCAATTGCAATGTTTTGTACCCCGGTACAAATATGCCAATAAAGATATATTCTATTCTATTCTATTCTATCTATTCTTGCCCAGGGATGCATGTGACTGCTGGTGAAATTGAACTCCCAACTCTCTCACTGGAGGATGACTGCTCAAACCACTCAGCCACAGCTGCCACAGCTGTCCAGTTAGCCTAAATTATTGTGTTTAGATTTTACAGATGAACTGCAGTAAGAAATACTTATCCATGACAATGCCTGTTGTTTTTCTCAAAATGTTTACAAAAATCTAATGTTTTTTTGGTCTTCACTTTTTTTTAACTGATCATCAATCCATCCATTTTCTTCTGCTTATCCGGGGCCGGGTTGTGGGGTTAGCAGCTTAAGTACAGAGGCCCAGACTTTACTCTCCCCAACCACTTGGGCCAGCTCCTCCGAGGGAATCCCAGTGTGTTCCCAGGCCCGCCCAAGAAACATACTCCCTCCAGCCTCCAGCGTGTCCTGGGTCTTCCTCCAAGTCTCCTCCTGGTGGGACGTGTCCGGAACACCTCACCAGGTAGGCGTCCAGGAGGCATCCCAACCAGATGCCCGAACCACCTCAAACTGGCTCCACTTCACGTTTTTACTCATTAGTTTAGGTAAAATTACACATACAATTCATTTTGATTTACAGAAGGTTCAGAAAAAGTCAGTTTGCCCAAGGATTTAATAATTAATATTTAATATAAAGGGACATACTGTATATTTTAAAAGTAAATCTATAAATCACAGCCAGATGCAGTAGTTGTAATTAGGTGGCTAAAGTTTACTTTCATATTAGTTTAACTAATACTCCTAAATATGTTTTTTTAGGGGTTGTAACTATGCCTTAATACCCTGATGCATGCTCAATAATCCAGGTAAAAAAAATCTAAAAAAAGCTAAGTCTAGTCCTCTGGACATTCAAAAAATAAAACAAAATAAAACAAAATAACGATCCATCGTCAGGCTGATGGTCCTCCTTGATCATGTGAGCAGTTGGTTTCGGCTGTCATCAGCCAACTGGTTGATCCACTTTGGGAGGGTGCTATTTATAAGACTGAGCTGAATACAGCTTCTCAGACTGAGGAAGTCTTTCGGACGAAAGACGAAACGTTTCTACATTTTTTTTTTTGCTTTGTTTTGTTTTATTTTTTGAATGTCCAGAGGACCAGACTTAGCTTTTTTAGATATGCCTTAATACATTTTTGTTATTTAGGATAAGTTTGATGAAAACTAATAAAGAAAAACATCTAAACAGAAATGAAATTAAAAACCTTGGTCATAAAAAGAAACTATAGGAATGACAGATACTAACTCAGTGGATTATTTTTTTTCTTCCAATATGTTCATAATAAAATATAGGTGTTCATATAAAAGATATAACTGACTGCCTCATTGGTTTTTACTACCTTGTAGAAATTACATGGCTATTTATTTAATTAGATTTATTAACCGTATTTTACAGTAGCAGGGTCATGTGCATGAGGCTGTAGCGAAGATAGTTTCCCTGCTTAGAGAGAACTTAATTCAACCATCCAGATCAACAGTTCTATGTAACCAATCTGTAATAAATATTCGTAAAAAATTGGTCTTATTAGGCTTGTCCTTAAACCTGTTCAAGTACTATTTGGAGTTAAAAAGATAATAATGCTAAACATAAAGTATATTTAAAGGGAATTGTGTGAGTAGTGGAGTGAAAAAGTAAAAAACCCAAATGCAGAATACACTGCAGGCAGCTGAAGTGAAACTAAAATAAAAAGCAGGTAACAGAAAATCAAATCAGTCATGGATTTTGTAAGGAAAAGTACAAAAACAGGAATCAAAACAAAACATTTCAACAATCTGGCAGAGAGGATAAAGCAATGCAAAATATGCACTGAGGAACTTATGAGAAATGAACTAATAAGTGGTCATCTGTAACAGAATCTGGCACAAATGCAAGCACAATATAAAATAAAGTCTGCTTTTCAAAAGAAAAGAGGAAATGAATCAATTACTGTCTGAACATAAAAAGTGAAACTTTAGTAAAGTATTGACATTATATGATTTCACACACACACTCAAAAACAACAATTTACTCATAAGCCAAAGAGCAAAATCAAATCTAAAATACAAAGAATAAAAAACTACAGACTGATCTGTTTAAATGTTCATAAATCTCTCATGCTGTTTATAATTGTTTTTGGTTCATCTAAATCATCTACCACAAAATTCAGTTGTGAATACAATTTATTTCAAAGTCTGGCAGTTTGTGATGAAAATCTTGCTCTGACACTTCTGGCTATGTATACACAGGAGCCTTTCACTGAGGGTATCCTACTGATATAAAAGAAAGGATGAAGACCACAGCCAGCACACAAATGACATGCATACAAAAATTCACATGCACAAAGAGAATCCAAAGAAGACGAAAACCCCAGGAAACATCCTCTTGATTTCATGAAAAGAAGGAATGTTTTTCAAACTTTTTTAGTTTAGTTTTGTTTCTTTGCTTCTTGCTTTGCCTCTCAGCCTCAATGACTGTTCCTCTCTGCAGAAAAGACGCACCAAAATATTCCAAGTTGACTGTCACTCTGTTTTTAAAAGATATCAAATGACACAGAGATTTTATTTATGCATTTAATTAGTTTGTGAACAATGTTATTTTGTAAACAATCTAAGACAAAAAATTAGAGCTTTAATGCAACATTAAAGTACTGTATACAGTATTCATTCATTCAACCTTTATTTAGTCAGGTAAATCTTATTGAGCCTCGAGGGCTCATTTACGAAAGTGACCTGCTACAAACTAAAGAATGATGAACAGCAATGATACAAATACATTAAACAATAAACAAGAGAAAAGTAGCAAAAGTAGCAAAAACATTATAAGGTAAATGTACAAAATCAAAAACAGGAACATATCTGCATTGGTTTTTGCCAGGATTCCAACAGATTCTGAAAACCATTTAGAGAGGTCAGGGCCGAGAGCTTCAGATCTTTTTGTAAGATATTCCAGGAAGCAGGAGCAGAGTAGGAGAAGGCCCTTTTTCCAAGTTCAGTCCTCACTGAGGGGACACTGCAGGTAATCATGTCCTGAGAGCGCACACTGTAGCTGCACTCACGCAAAGACATGTAGGAGGAGATGTATGAGGGCAGCAGACCAAGAAGTGATTTAAAGATGAAAATGTACCAGTGGAAGAGTCTGCGTGAGGTTAATGATGTCCAGTTAACCAGTGAATACAGGGTGCAGTGGTGGGTACGATAATCACAGCCAGTTATGAATCTTAGTGCACCATGATAGACAACATCCAACATCCGCAGGGTGCTTGTAGGAGCATTCATGTAGAGAATGTCACCGTAATCAATGGAGGGAAGGAAAGTCACAGATACAAGGCGTTTCCTAGCATTCAGTGTTAGACATGATTTATTTCTGAAAAAGAAACCCAGTTTAACTTTCAGTTTCTTCACTAGGTTTTCCACGTGGAGTTTAAAAGAGAGATGCGAATCGACCAGGATACCCAAATATTTATATGAATCAACAAACTCAATAGGGACACCATTTGAGGATAAAATCAGAGGAAGATCTGCTGGGACCGACTTCCTACTTGAAAAAAAAACCATCCCTTTTGTTTTATCAGCATTTAGGACAAGTTTGAGACGGAACAAATAGGACTGAATGATGTCAAAAGCAGATTGCAGAAACTGGAAAGCCTAAGCTACTGTTTTAGCTCGGCAATACACAACTGTATCATCAGCATAGAAATGTAAGGACACATCAGGGATGCTCTGACCTACATTAGCTATGTAGATTGTAAAGAGGGTTGGTCCTAAAACTGAGCCTTGTGGTACACAATTTTTAACTGTTAAGTAGCTGGAAGAAGTACCGTTATGTTGAACACATTGCCTCCGATTGGAAAGATAATTAGAAAACCAACCCATGGTGTGATCAGAGAAACCGATTTCTGAGAACTTATGACACAGGATCCACAGTGTCAAAAGCTTTAGACAGGTCTAAGAAAAGTGCAGCACAATAATCCTTAGCATCCAATGCTTCAACAACGTCATTAAGAACCTTCAGAGAAGCAGTTGTTGTGCTGTGTTTTTTCCTGAAACCAGATTGATGGAGAGGTAAGATGTTAAATGAGTCCAGATAATTTTTGATTTGAGAGTTTATCAGTTTTTCTAGAACCTTGGCTAAAATGCAGAGTTTAAAGATCAGTCGATAATTGTTCACTGAGGTGGGATCACCTCCCTTCAGCAAAGGAAGAACAAAGGCTGTTTTCCAAGCATCCGGAATAGTGTTTTGGCTTATGGACAGATTAAAGATGTGGGTCACAGGGACTGTGATGATATGAGCAGCCAGCCTTAAGAAATAAGGTGGAAGTTCATCTGGACCTGCAGATTTTTTAGGATCAAGATCTTTTAACAGTTTATTTACCTCACTGACTGAGAACGGAGAAAAAGAGAAGGTGTGATTAACTGAGGATTGACTTGTAGGAGGGATTTGATTTGTAGAAGTTTGATTATTAGATTAAGTGGCTGATTTTCCATTTGTAACTGTGTCAAATAATGAACTAGAAGCAACAAAATGTTTGTTGAAACAGTTCAGGATCTCGTGCTTATTTGACACAGGAACAGAGTCAACAATAAGTTGTGATGGTAGGTCAGATGATTGTGGGGTGCCTGAGAGAGATTTGATGGTTTTCCAAAAAAATTTAGGGTCGTCTAGATTTTTGGAGGTCTGAGATAAGAAGTAATTACGTTTTGTGGCTTTGATGGCAGTTGTGCATTTATTCCTCAGCTGCCGAAATTTCAACCAATCAGAGTCCGAGTCTGATTTTTTTGCTGCGGCCCAAAGATGGTCTCTCCTGTGCAGGAGGTCAGCTAGTTCAGGAGTCAACCAGGGGCTGTCACGACCCTTTATCCTGAACTGCCGAAAAGGAGCGTGTTTGTTTACAAAGAAAATGAAACCATTATGAAAATAGTTCCAAGCGGTGTTCACGTCGTTGATTAGTAGAATACGTTGCCAATCAAAGTGGGATGGATCCCAAAGGAATGACTGTTCACAGAAACGTTTCAAATCCCTTTTTTGAATTATTCTGGGCTTAGCAGGTGGAAGTTTAGTAGATCTAAGAGCTGCTATTACGGAATGATCACTCAAAATGTTAGCAAATACACCTGTACCAGGAAATTTATGAGGTGCATTTGTGAAAAACAGATCTAAGGTGGAAGATTTTTCGGGACATTTTTTGTTTGGTCTGGTGGGAGAATCGATAAGTTGTGTAAGATTGAGAGATAGGCAACATTCCTTGAATTTATCACAGAGGGAGGTCGACTTATTCCAATCAATGTTGAAATCTCCTACCATAACAATCTCGTTGTGTTTTAAATTTCCTATGAATTCAGTCAGGGAGGACAGAGCTTCAGGTGTTGCGGAAGGGGGACGATGACAACCTACAACAGTTAAGATCTGACCTCCCTTCATACTGATGTTCACAGCTAAAGCCTCAAACTGGTTTGCAATTGTTTTTTTAGACGCAATCCTGGCAGCCAAAGAGTCTCTGATGTAAATAGCGACTCCACCTCCCCTTTTAATACGATCACAACGATAGATCTTAAATTCATTGATTGCCAGGTCATTTTTCAAAACAGATTTGTTGAGCCAAGTTTCAGAGATAACGATCACATCTGCCCCAGAAGAACTGATTAGGATTTTCAATTCATCAATTTTTTTTAGAAGGCTACGAGTGTTTACTTGCAGGAAATGGAGACCTGAATTATTTTTAAACTCATTGGGAGTACTGTAGTTAATGGAGGGACCTGGGTTAGGCTGACACTGCACTAAAACCATAGATATACGGAAGGATCTGTGTTCGGATATTCCCGGAAATGGCCCGCAATGATCCTTAAAAAATCCCAAAATCTGGATACTTATCTTCGGCAGATCCAAAATAAATGTGGCTGTTATTCGTCAAGGGTCTGCCAAAGATAAGTATCCGGATTTTGGGATTTTGGGATCTTTTAAGGATCATTGCGGTCCATTTCCGGGAATATCCAGAAATATAAGTATAAGTATATGTGAAGGATACGGAGATATACGACATCAGATCCTTCCGTATATCTATGATTTTAGTGCAGTGTGAATCCCTGAGATCAATAACAACATTAATATCAGACATTTACTTGACTTCTTTGTCACTGATGTGTAATTACAAGAGTTAACAGTGTGACATTTTGCACCCATAATTGAACCATGAGAAACATTGATGAAGACATGATCATTCAGAACCCAAAAACAATGAAAGTTGCAGTGATGGGCAGATCCAGATGTGTAATTACAAGAGTTAACAGTGTGACATTTTGCACCCATAATTGAACCATGAGAAACATTGATGAAGACATGATCATTCAGAACCCAAAAACAATGAAAGTTGCAGTGATGGGCAGATCCAGATGTGTTGATAAGATTTAGTGATTCCAGGTAGTCTGAGAACTGAAAATAATGACAGTAATATGAATGATGCAGAAAAGACTCGGTCCATAAAGCGTCACAAATTAAGTGGGCAAACAGTTCCGTTGTTGAGGCCCAACTACAGTTTGTGTGAGGGGGGATCCAGCCCCCCTGTGAATATGAATGGATGTGGCCCTGATAAACACAAACTGGATCCAGAATCAACGGAAAGAAACATGCAGCAAACAGCAGAGTGAGCTGCCAGAAATGCCTCGTAAAATTAAAGGCATGATTGTAGCCTGTATCAGGACAGCAGAGGAACAACAGCGTGAACAGCACCAAACAACAGCGACAGCAGCTCCTGATCCTCAGCGGCACATGTTTCTCTCCACCCGTCTGATCCACAAGCAGCTCCCAACAGTGTGAAACAGGCACCAAACAGGCACCAGGCACCAAACAGTGACAATCCTGATCCTCCCGCTTCACTTCCTGCTCGTCTGATCCACAAACAGCTCTCAACAGTTCACAACGGTGAGAAAAACAGGCACCAAACAGCGACAATCCTGATCCTCCGCGCCTCACTCTACGCTCGTCTGATCCACAAACAACCCACAACAGTGTGAAACAGGCACCAAACAGCGAACAGCGAATATTCTGATCCTCCACGCTTCACTCTCCAATCGTCTGATCCACAAACAGCCCACAACAATGAAATGAGCCTAAAGTTATCTGCAGCAGGTAAGATGTTTGTTGTTGAGCTCACAACAACAAATGAGGCTCTTTAAAGAGTTATCTACAGCAGATAAGATATTTGTTGTTGTTGAGGTATTGGTTTCTTCAAAAATGAGGCTCTTTAAAAAGTTATCTACAGCAGGTAAGATGTTCGTTATTATTGTTATTATTTCTGCTCCCCTCTTCAGCCTACAGCCTCTTCAGCCTGAAAAAAAACACTTACAGAAAAAAACACAGCAAGTCTTACCAGAGGGGGAACATGGGGCTGAAGCTTATACTGAACCTCTCAGCTCCAGAATTATTTCAGCACGTAGCAGTTCAAACATCTGCGCGTCCCTCAGATGAACGTGCGTGTGGGCAGAGGCAGATCGAGAGCGCAGCTCCAGTCGGGTTACTATCCGCACGCACGCAGATGGGCTCAGGTTCCCACGGAGGTAAACAGACTTAAAGCCCCACTGACATGATTTTTTAATTTTCATAAAATTGCTCAAAATATGTATTTTTTATCATTTAAATATGTTTGTTTTTGCAAACAAAATGATAAATCACTTTAATTTTGCTTTAAAAGTGATTTTGAACTTCAAGCCGTGTTTAATCATGGGATATCCGATTACATGCGAACGCACCATCTGTGACGTAACACCGGGCAGAGCTCTGGGCTTGTCACAGTGCGCGGGTATGAGCAGCTCCACATGAAGGTAAGTCTGATACAGCATCAGACCTAAATTAGATCCTGTTGTTTCTTGTTCCATCACCCAAACTATTTTCTGCTTCCCAAAATGAAGACAAATAGCTCAAATCTTCACATAGATTGATAAATTCATCTGGTTTTAAATTGTCCGCTATTAAAGAGACCAGAGCCCTCTGCCTCACACTACGTCACAGATGGTGCGTTCGCGTGTAATCGGATTTCCCATGATTAAACACGGCTTGAAGTTCAAAATCACTTTTAAAGCAAAATTAAAGTGATTTATCATTTTGTTTGCAAAAACGAACATATTTAAATGATAAAATATATATATTTTTGAGCAATTTTATGAATAGTAAAAAAATCATGTCAGTGGACCTTTAATGTAGACAAAGTCTCCACAGCCAGTTTAGTAGGTTCTGGTCCAGCCAGAAACACCTCCCCCACGCCACGAGGTCAACAAAGGACAGCAGAAAAAATCAGCAAAGTAAAAAACTTCCCTGCTAATCTTGTTGAAACCAGGAGAACTACAGGAGAACCTCAGATCCAGGTGGGACGTTTAAACGGGGTCCAGTGAGAGTGGCAGAAGAAACGCCGGGTCTTCGTGGGCGGCTCTCCGGCTTTAGGGCTCACCTGGCCGGCAAGGTACACTCAAATTGGCCGGTGGGGTGAAGCTTCCGAACCTGGTCCGACATATATTTTTTTAACAGTCCCGTCCGGCTCTCTGAGCCACTGAACACCGAATTCAGATGGAAGATGGACAAGCTTTTGTCCAATTCGAAAAAAAAATGGGTCAGTTAGATGATAAAAGGCTCAGAGAAACCAGAGGTGCGCTGCCGCTCTTGAGCTCGCCGGAACCGGAAGTGTAATGTAATGAGCATTTTAGTATACTAAATACTATTAGTATTTAGTATACAGTATACAACTGTCCAAGTGTAAGTCCAAGTGTAATCCATCAGAGACCAAGAATCAACTCGACCATTGTTTGACATTATGTCAACATGTTAAATCCAATCAGTGTCCAACTGTCCTTATTAACATATTGTAAATAGTTTTAAGAGTTTGATACTTGTTTTCTGCTTTAAGCAAGATAAATCAAATAATGTTATATATTTAGTTTATTGTTTGTCCAGTATATAAAAAAGTACAGCATGAGCATAATGTCAAAACTTTGTTTTACATATTCAAGAGAGATGGTAGACTCCTTAACCGCTTACAAAGTATTACATTTATTACAGGTATAATCTATACAGATAACAACTAAGCCCATATTTAACCCATCAGTATACAGTAGTACTGTACTTTTTGGAGTATAGGTCGCACCTTTTTATCATTTTTTCATTGCCTGCGACCTACCATACCATACCATTTTATTTATAAAGCACTTTAAACAGGAACAAGTCCACACCAAAGTGCTGGACAAACAAACACGCAACAGGTAACACAGACAATGAAGTACAACACGAAAAACATAAAAACATTGCAGATCATAAATCAAACGATCCAATACAAATCAGCTGGCATTGAAAGCGATGGAGTAGTAGTGAGTTTTTAACCGGGATTTGAAAACCGAGAGGGAGGGGGCCTGTTTGATGAGCAGCGGTAACTCGTTCCAGACCTATACTCGGGTGCGACCTATATATGGCTTTTTATCACTTTCGGCTAAACAATTTTTTAAATCCAGCTCATTTCACAATTACTTTCATTTATTAAGGAAAAGTTCAGCTCGGACACATTTGCTATAATTTTTATCAAACAAATAATTGTTTTTAAGTGTTAATCTTCTTAAAAGCCTTGCTGTGCACTCCTGTGGCAGACATTTGCAGCAGAGCTAAACGTAGGTGCGACCTATCTAGGGATTTTTCCAATCTATTGGTGATAACTGGACAATGCGACCTATACTCCGAAAAATACGGTATCTAATTTTAACTACAGTAGATGAACAATTATTTCTTTAAGTTCATCAAAAAAAAAAAAAAAAAACTAGCACCAATAACAAAACACCAACAGTACTTGAATATTAATATTATGCAATATATCCAGCAATATTCATATGTTTATATGATGATTTGAACAGTTTTATTTGTGGACATTGTCTAAGTTTAATATTCATATTATTCCACAGTTTGACTCCACGTACTGATACACAAAAGTTGTTTTCTAGTAGTTCTGAATGTGCATATTTTAATCTGTGATTCCCACCTTGACTTATAAATTTGCTCAATAGTCTTAAACAAGTTTTAAATGTTTTCTGGTAATTGTTTATGGTTGACGTTGTAAAGAAGTAGAGCTGTCTGTAGTTCCATTATGTCAATGAACTTTAATAATTTAGATTTTATATGAGAAAGTTGTTTTCCTTTTTTGTGGTAGGATGTTTTTTTTTAGCAAAAATACTGGACAGTTACTATTAAAATACGTATCAGGTTCATGAAATTAAAGATTTTTTTTTAGTTGTTCCTCTTGGTTAATTTATGGTTTTAATGGATACTGAGGGAGCAATGGGAACAAGAAAAGTTGCTTCAATGAACTTTTTTCCTGTTCTTTCTACTGGAAGAAAACAGGAAGAAGAAAACGTGGAGCTTGGTAATTCTCTAAAGTAGAATTTGTTGTAATGTTTTCAATATGAGGAGTAAACTGTTTACTTTAGCTTCACCACAGGTCCCAGACTCATTAAAACATTGATACAGTAGTTGCATTAAAAGAGGCAACAACTAACCCTGAGATTCATTTTAGGTTTTACTTTTAGACAGAAGCACACACTCCACTTAGAGGTCCTCGCCTTAACCTAAATTGAGATGAAACAAATGCTGATAGTAAACTGGCCTGTGCCTGGACTAAAAAAAGTATGTATATATTTTTTATTATTATTAACTTCCACATTATCACCTGATGTACAAAGTAAACAAAAACTAAAAAAACTATAGTTAATTTATATGTAATTGTTCTCATTTTCAACAAACATTAAAAAGAATAAACTTTCACTCACATAAGTTGGTATTAACTTAAACAAATCTATTATCACAATTGTCAATATTATCACAACAACACATTTGTTCTGCCTACTGCCCCACCTGGTGGTGATTGGGTTAAATGCAGAGTCAAATTTCGTCTTGTATGGAAACATACACAGATGACAAAAATGTGACATTATTATTGTTATTATTATTGTTGAAGCAACTGTGAATAATTAACAGGAGGGAAACATCAGCTAACAAGGTAACACAAAGATCGTGGAAACAAAGTAGGAGCCCACAAAAACACATGACATGGACGTCACTTTACTTTGTTGACCATCAGCACAAGGACTTAAATTTCTAAATGGCCCTTCCAAGAAATAAAATGCAAACATATCAGTTAGCAATATTGATGCAAACTTAAATACACCTAACAGGATTTATCCAATGGGCATGACACAACATGAAGTGATACATAAAGAAAAGTGCAAGTGTGACACCCTGTTTTAGTGTTTACAAGGTTTTATGATACATATTTTTGCATCTGTGGTGCAACCTGTCAAGGGTGCACCCCACCTTTTTGCACAGTGACTGCTGGATATGGGCACCAGTAAAGTAAAGTGCTATGTGTTGTCATCATTGTATGTCTTTATGCAATGACAACATTATTTCTCTGTGCAATACACCCAGGTGGAGCAGTAGGCAGTTATGTAGGTGTCTGGAGAGCAATTAGGGATTGAGTGTCTTGCTCAAGAATACCACAACATGTGGGTATGGTGGAGAGTTGAACCTGCAACTTTCTGGTCCCAAGTTGGCTGCCCTACCTCCTCCCCATCTTGGCCCCAAAGTGCCCCCACTGACCCCTGCAACTCGTAAAGGAAGAAACAGGTTAAAAAAAATGGATGGATGGACAGATGGATGGACAGACGGATAGACGAATGGATGTTTTTGCATCTACAGGAGGTCAAAGGTCAGATGAAACTATCTGAAAGCTCAGACATTTATTGCACATTACGAACTACAATATCTCTTCCTTTGCTCTTTATGGTTTGCCCAGTGGGAAAACAGTCAGTCTAAATCTTGACAATGGTATTCTGAACAAAAATAGAATGGCCATATTGTTGACTAACTAAATAAATAAATAAATAAATAAGTTGGCCAGCCCTCGGCCATGATCTAATTCATGCATTCCCTTCTTAAATCTTAATTTGTTTTTTGTTTTTTTGTTTGTTTTATCCTTTTTAGTGCTGTGTGACAAAAATGTCTCAAATATAAAGTTGAATAGGTTTATATTTAAAATCACTATACTTGCGTGATGTGTCCCTGTGTCCTTTATGTCAATGTGTGTCTAATTCATTCACTTGCTTGCGCTCTGAACAGCTGATTGGCTGAGGATGGTTTAAGGACAAGCTCCGCCTGCTGGATGAGCGAGGCAGGACGACGGAGTGATGTTCTGATGGTTGTTGGCTTTTCGCTCCAGCCTCACTCCCGCTCCTGTCAGAGATACCTGTGGTCGCATCTCGTCATTAAATCATTGAGCTGTGTTTTGTTGGGACTGGGAGTTACTGGCTGTCGCTGTATTTATGATTTCTGGTTGTAGGGTTAGTCCTTGGATCCAAGGGAAAGAGGAGAGACCTGAATCTGATGGTCAACTGGCTGGTTCGACGCTTTGCCCTCTTTTTGTTTGTTTTAACCAGGGCTCCCAGTTTGCTGATTTTGTTCGGGTGATTTGTGATTAAAGCTTTGGTTTAAATTACAATCGTCTGGGCTGCATATGTTGTGCGTCCTGCCACTTACTCCTAGACTGACCAGGACCATAACAGTTGTATGAACACAATGCATTAATAAATACTAAATAATGACATTAAAACTAATACAATCAACAAATAAAAATAATGTTACATTAAAATTAAGTGTAAAAAAAATACTGTATTTGGAAAAAACCCAACTGTTATTTGACCTCAGTATTCTAAATATCTGCATGTAAATTAATCAAATGAAGCACTTGAATCAATTTTATGACTCTCCTAAGTGCCTGTTTTAATCAGGTGGATGATAAATTATTTTTCTCTCACAGTCAGTACACTCCTGCTGCTCAGTGTCTTGGCTATTTGGCTGAATGTTTTCAGGAAAAAAATAAAATAAAATGCATAAATGTGGCCAACATGTTTTACACAGAAACTAAATTGTATTCTACTCAACTCTATTTTTGACAAGTAAATTATATATGCCTTTATAACGTTACATTAAATAATATTCAATATTATACTTTTCAGAGGAGCACAGCTGAATAAACATTCTATCATCATTTCAGAACTCTCGCCTCTGGCTGTCCTCGGCAGCCCCCCCCATGAGTGTGCACAGATCTATGGGCTGGCTGCTCAACCGCCTTTGAGTCTCCCCAACCCTCTGCGTAATGTCGGCGTCACTATGTGCTTGTGTGCAAGACTTGTTTTTCATTACCTTATTATGTGTTAGGTATTTTTTGTCTCCAAACCCTATGTGTTATTTTTCACCATTTTTATTGTCTGTCCAAAAGATCTCAGTTGTAAATGAATCTTCAGGGCTCTAATTAAAAATTATTAAAATTAATTATTAATTATTAATTAAAAAATATATATATTAATTAATTAATTATTAATTAATTATTATTAATTATTAATTACAAAAATTATTAATTATTAATTAAAAATTATGTGACTTATCTGTTTAAATAAAGGTTGAATGAATACAGTACATTGAAATTGCAAACATACAGATGATTTCCTGTGAAAATAGCAAAAGTCTTGTGAAAAAAATGGTAACCTTTACAATTAACATATATGATATTTAGTATTTTAAGCATTTTTTTCCCCATTTTTAAGAAATATTCTTTACAGGTGAATGTTAATCACTACAAATTGCCTACATTTTATTGAGTTACGTTAGCTTTTATTTAAAATATCATACCAAATCCAAATTGTCCTGTTACAGGACTCTGGACACCAACAGATACTGTTTAATAAGTTTTTTTTTGTTGTAAACTATCTGTTCAGTTGGTTGCAAATTCCACTTTGCCTTAATGTCAAACGTTTTTTTTTCTTCTAAATCTGTTATAATAGGCCATTAGTACGGTGGCCGAGGGGTGCAAACGCGCTGCAAAAACAGAACAGCACGCTGCAAAAAGAAAACGGCGTTCCAAAAGTTGAAACACGCATCAAAATGAAAACAACAGCGTTCCAAAAGTTGAAACACGCATCAAAATGAAAACAGCAGCTTTCCAAAAGTTGAAACACGCATCAAAATGAAAACAGCGCTCCAACAGATGAGGCGCACTGCAAAAGATAAGTCGCGCTCCCAAAAGAGGACGACCTGCAAATACAGAACGAGCTGCAAATAGAAAAGCCACAACGGAAGTGCTCCAGACCACTAGGGGCAGTCGAACAAAGAACAAATCATAAGCATATTATAGTTTTCGGAATGGCAATAGTTATTTGTGTATTTTAACTTATTTATTACTGAAGAATATTTTACACATCGAAACTATCTCGTTGTATTTGTTTTAATACTGTGCGATAGTGATGAAATGTATTGATGCTCGGTTGGCTTAGTGGTCTAACACATTGCCTCGAATGTGGGAGACCTGGGTTCGATTCCCGGTCTCGGAAATTTTTGTGGTATTAATTTCTTTTTTTTTTTAAAGCCTTTTGTTTTGGATAAATCGGGTGGAATAGATAAATACATCTACATGTTTATTATTTGTTGTTGCTTGGTTTATGTTGTTGGCAAGACTTTTAGCTTGTTTTAGGTTGTTGCTGGAGGAGGCGTGACAACCCCCAACCTCCTCCCCACGCCTGCTGCCTAAAACAAACTAAAACTCTAGCCACCAACATAAACCAAGCAACAACAAAGAATAAACATGTAGATGTATTTATCTATTCCACCCGATTTATCCAAAACAAAAGGCTTTAAAAAAAAAAGAAATTAATACCACAAAAATTTCCGAGACCGGGAATCGAACCCAGGTCTCCCACATTCGAGGCAATGTGTTAGACCACTAAGCCAACCGAGCATCAATACATTTCATCACTATCGCACAGTATTAAAACAAATACAACGAGATAGTTTCGATGTGTAAAATATTCTTCAGTAATAAATAAGTTAAAATACACAAATAACTATTGCCATTCCGAAAACTATAATATGCTTATGATTTGTTCTTTGTTCGACTGCCCCTAGTGGTCTGGAGCACTTCCGTTGTGGCTTTTCTATTTGCAGCTCGTTCTGTATTTGCAGGTCGTCCTCTTTTGGGAGCGCGACTTATCTTTTGCAGTGCGCCTCATCTGTTGGAGCGCTGCTGTTTTCATTTTGATGCGTGTTTCAACTTTTGGAAAGCTGCTGTTTTCATTTTGTTGCGTGTTTCAACTTTTGGAACGCTGCTGTTTTCATTTTGATGCGTGTTTCAACTTTTGGAGCGCCGTTTTCTTTTTGCAGCGCGTTTGCACCCCTCGGCCACCGTACATTAGATATGTACTGTATATCTGTAATGCATAACAACAACAACAACAACAACAACAACAACAACAACAACAACAATGGCAATAATAATAATAATAATAATAATAATAATATATTCTATAGTATTGTCCTATAGATAATAGAATAATTCCAGAGACATAGTTAATCCTCTAATTTATTGTGTTTTGAAAAGGATTTACTTATTATCAATACTGTACTCTTCTTTATTCAGCCATCTGCCATAAAGTCAAGTTTTATTTTTATATACAAATAAGTATTTTATTTTATATTCCAATGTCCCAATTCAAATACTTTGCTGATGAATTACTGATTATTGATTTGCACAATGTCTTAAATAAGTAGGGTTGTATATCGATGCTCGGAAAGTCACGGTCCTCAGACAGGCAGACAGTGTCTTGTCTGACGTTGATCATGTTCTGCACTCAGAAAATGTTTTACTGAACTCAGGAAGTAGGTACAGGCTTCTTTTATGTAAATATAATCAATACAAGAACTCATTCATCCTTCTTTCAGTGAAGCTCTTTAATGAGTGGATGAATCAGGACCGCGGGAGACGGGGAATGTATGTAGGGAACAGTATGTGTAGTAGGATGGGTTGTCCTTTTTTATGTAGTTTGTGTGTTAAACTTAGTATCTGTTTTTTTGTGCAACAGACCTTTTTTTACCCAAAGCAAAGGAGACTAAAAAAAGGTACTTTGAACTTTAAACATGTCTGAATTTTTTATTTTTATTTTTTTTGCATGAATAAAAACTTGTCTTTTTACTGTTGGCAAAAATTACTTTTTTTTTTAATTTCTTAATTGTTTAGCATGTTTCTTCTACAGATTTAAAACAGACAGTTGTGAATACAAAAAGCATCGTATCAAACCCCATCTTTGTATTCAAATAGCATTTAAATGTCAGGATGATAACCAAAGAAGGGTTTGGGGAAAACAATCTGAACCCGTTAAATACATTCAAAATGTGAGTCTACGAAGTCAGAAGCACTGTTAGTTTGTGTGGTTTTGCATACTTATGATCACACATACAGTGCAATGTCCAAGTACTGGATCTTTTCGCCTATGTGTGGCTTTCAAATGGATGTCAAAGCGTTACAGAGATCCCATAGTTAGAGCTGCAGAAGCTGTTGCCATGGTTTTAATTTCTGAAGGCTGTTGATTCGGAGCATGGAGAGGAAAATAAATGCAGATCGACTCATCCTAAGAACAGACGTATTCTTAGTTAAGCCACACAGTACCACAGTTTGTGAATATGTTTATGGTTGTGGTTTTGAGACTGAAGAATGCTCTGCCACATAAACCACAGGTGATATGGGTTGAAGTAGAGTCAAACGTAAGTTTGGGGAGTCACATCAGACTACTATTTGTTAAGAATACTTACAGTCATCATAAAAATGTTTAAGGTTTACTCAATGCTCATCTGATGTTAGGAAATGCAAGTGCATAAACTGTGTGCTTCTATGAATAAATCTGTGAATACCCCCCATGTGTCTATGTTCTATCTCAGTCAGCCCACCATTTAGACAGTTCAGATAAAAGAAGATCAGAAAGCACAAAAGGCCAAAAGACAGGAATGACAACAGGGAAGAGAGTGGGAGTGAATGAACAGGGCAACAGATGAACAAAAATAGAGAGAGGAATGAAGTCTAGGGAGATGAAGTCTGAAGAGGAGAGAGAGAAAGAGGAAATGGGCGAAAGAAAATATAAATGACAGGGGGAAATACACAAATGTAGAGTCCAAAAGCAAAAGAAACAAAAATGAATAAAAACGGATCGGGTAATAATGTAGACTGATACAAAAAGAGAACAACAGAGAAAGGGGAAGCTGGAGGTAAGAGATGCCTTCTCTTACTCTGATGGACACACAAACAAATGCACACAGACTTGAACAAAACGGCATAAACCCAGTGAATCACAAGAAAAAGCTGCCAAATCCGCTAACCTGCAGGGCATTATCTGGTACAGTGGGCATCCTGGCAGTCAGAGGGTGAACGATGGTGGCTTTGCCAATTCAAAAGACAGAGCAGGCTGTTGATTTACAGCCCAAAACTGCCATTTATAATAAGCTGCAACCACAAGCTCAGTCAGTGACTCAAACACCAACATGGCTTGGGAGCCATAAAAATGAACGAGTGTAATAGTATATTCTAATCACTGATTTTAGAAAATATGAGATTTTATGTTTTTAGAAGTCATCATTTTTGTTTAAAAAATAGTATCAGCTGAATAGCAGTACATTTTGTACACGTGACAAAAGTATAAAAATCAATTATTTAAGGCAAAACATCACAATAAACCATCTAGTTTTTGAACAAAGTTCACACAACCTAAATAAACAGTGATATAATAATTAAAATGTATTATCTAATATACGCCCAGCCAAAGAGCTATCTTCAACAGATATATTCATGTGACCTTTCTACAGAATCCCACTGGAAGAGATCTGAAGTACCACGTCTGATGAAACAGACATGTTCAGCGCAACTAATGTTAGTGGATGTAACAAGTTAATACTCTAGTCACTGGTCACTTTACTTATGTTACCTGTGAGGTGTGGCTCTTTGGAGGTGTGAACTGGGTTTATTATAATACAGTCTGCTGCAAATCCATACAGCTCATTATAGGTCATATCAGTAGTGGCTCTTAAGCAAAAAATAGTGGGACAGACATAAAAATCCTGAATTACTAGTCCCACAAATTGTATTAAATAAGATATATGTTGATTGATATTTAATATTATGTATATAAATTTTATTTTATTTTTTTATTCATTCATTTTTTGTGTGCACAATCTTGTCTTTTTTTTTTCTTACTCCCGCAGGCTGTGGTTGTGTCTTGTGCAAACAAATCAGCAAAACTGCTGGTTCCCACACTCACATCTACCCCCACCCAAAGCTGGAGTATTTATAATTTCATCTGTGTAAAACAAAACAGATGGGGACACAGCTTTCTGAATTAATTTCTCATTTGATTTGAAGTAATATTTCTGAAATAATACTCCAGATTAACTCAGTTAAATGAGAGAAAATATACTTCAATGAAGTAACTCTAAAACATATATAAATGTTAAAAAATGACGTTAGAATATATCATCACTGATCCAAATGAATACTAAGCAAGGATAAAGCCCACATACTTCGGATTTCTAGACCACTGATTTAGCCATTGACCTTTCACAGCTGCACACACACTCACCACAGAACTGGTTAAATAAGATTCTACCATGGTGTGTGAAAATGTCTTGGTTTTTACTTTTCTCTGTCCTCTTGAGCTTTCTGTTCGGGTCTCTTCTGTCTGCTCCAAATGGATTTCAACAGAATATTTCCACTGTTGGACACAGCAGGCTTCAGGAAGCTCTGTGCTCACACAAGGTCTAGTGTTAGTAGTGGTTGTACCAATATGCTAAAACCGACAAATGTGTCCACAGGGCAGAAAACTTGACGCCCCAAATGAGACTCCATTGGGGCTAGCTGTTCAGATCAGGTGATATAATAATAATCATCATTTTATTTAAAAGTGCCTTTCAGGACACCCAAGGACACTTTACAGCAAGAAAAAAAATTGAAATATAAAATAAATAAAGAATATAAAATAAAAATAATGTAAAATACATTTAGTAAAGTTAAAGATAAGTGAGTCTAAAGAGATGTGTTTTCAGACCAGTCTTGAACAGAGAAAGGGAGGTGGTGTTTCGAAGGTCTGGCGGTAACATATGGTTTAATCTGTTGGCGAACATGGGGGGTCGGAGAATGGTACCACCCCATAACAGTAAATAAGTAAAAAACTGAAAATTATTCCTTAAAAATAATTTTTAATTCCAACAAAAAAGCTCAAAATTGTTAATAAAACAACACAAAATGAAACAATAAACACCAAACTTTCTAAAAAGTAATATACATTATTAAAAGATCTACGTTTTTGGACAAATTAATTTTTAGATCCTTTTAGACTGAAAATATTTCAACAATGAATGCCTGAAATTCTAAAGTTGACAACTATACTGTCAAGCGGTTGCAGGACAACAAAAAGAAATGCCACCAGAGGATTAACACACATGAACAAGTGGGTGGCGGTCAGAGAGGTATCAAGTCAGTGACGGTTGATATAACGTGCCAAACAAGAGTCCCAGTGAGAAGAAGTTCTCATCCAACCTCTGCCAAGGAGAGGCCAGTATGTGCCAGACTAGCACATGGCAAGAGCAGCACTGCAGAGAGACGGGAAAGCTGTACCTGCCCATGATGCAAACAGCCTAATCACTGCCAGCACACTTCTGCTGTGTGCCAACATTTTGCAGGATAGTAGCATAGATGCATGTCAGAAAAGAAGAAGGACTTTAAATGTATCTGTGGGTCTTATAAAGATGGCACAAGGCAGAGACCGGCAACCCAACAGGTATCAGTGTCCGGTGTCTTAGAGTGACAGAATTACCAGAGAATATGGAATTAATGGAACAAATAACTACTGCTGTCGATCAAAAACAATATTGTATCAGTATTTTTGTTGATTTAAAAAAAGCATTTGATACTATTGATCACACCATTCTCCTTGAAAAACTGAACAAATATGGTATTAGAGGACCAGCATTACAGTGGGTATCTAGCTACTTGAAAGATAGGAAACAATTTGTACAAATAAATGATGTAAGATCTGACCTCTGTAATATCACATGTGGAGTTCCCCAAGGCTCTGTACTTGGACCAAAGCTATTTATTTTATATGTGAATGACTTGGTAAATGTGTCAGGACTCCTTAAATGTGTACTTTTTGCTGATGATACCACATTTTTCTGTTTAGGTGAAGATATAGAACAAATGTTGGAATTGATAAAGACAGAATTTGTCAAGATACAAACTTGGTTTAAAATAAATAAATTATCATTAAATCTAGAAAAAACTAATTACATGATATTCAGTAATAAAAAGAAAACTGTTGATGTTCCACTCAAAATTGAGGGTGTTGAGATTTGTAGAGTGAGTGAGGTGAAGTTTTTGGGTGTTATCATTGATGACAAACTGACATGGAAACAACACATAAATTCTGTAAGAATAAAAATAGCTAAATCGATTGCAGTACTGTACAAAGTCAGAGACCTATTGAATGATAAAGCTCTGTATTTGTTGTATAACACAATCATTGTTCCACACTTAATCTATTGTATTGATGTTTGGGGGAATGCGTGTAAAACAATCACAAAGCCTATTTTTGTATTACAGAAAAGAGCTGTAAGAATTATCACTAGAAAACATTACCGTCATCCATCAAGTACATTATTTTATCAACTGAAGTTATTGAAGTTCCATGATTTGGTAGACTATAATATTTTATCAGTTATGTATAGGGCTCAAAATAATGCATTACCTTTAAATATCCAAATGCATTTTGTTAAAAGACAAAGTTGTTATAATCTTAAGGGGACAGAGATGTTTGTAAAACCACAATTCAGAACTAGTTTGAAGGGACGTTCTACCTCAATCCAGGGAATTAGATTATGGAATGGCTTGGAGAATGTAGTTAAAAATGCCAAGTCAATGTTTACATTTAAGAAAATGATCAAAACGAATGTGTTAAAAATATATATGAAATAGCGTAATGTGTATTGTATTAGTTAGAAAATTAGAAAGAGTTAGTCATTTTGTACTGTTGGTTGAAGATTATTATTGTTTAATCTGATTGTTGGAAAAAAGGGGCAGATATAATAAGATTTATTCTTCTTTCTGCTACCTTTCATTTTTTTATATTTTGTACATTATCATTTATGGGATTGTCTTGTATTGTTTCTTTTGTAAAAAAAATGAACAAATTTAATAAACACAAACAAACATAAACATAAACAATATTAGCTGCTTAAACTAAGATGTGATCATATTAGCTTGACGCAAGTATGTTTCTTTCAGCTGCTCCTTTCTTAAGTGGTCACCATGGCAAGCAAACTCTCATGACAAATTTGGCATTTTATTGTTAGCCTGATGCCCTTCCTGACGCAACCTGGGCTTAAACCCACAACCTCAGGATCTCAAGATTGCAGCAATGATCACCAAGCTACCATATACCTTTTTTCTTTATATTGTGCTTCTTCTAACATTAGCAATGCTGCATGGATGTTGCCGGTTCAATCACATGGACCGACAACATCAAAAGGTGGATGTAAAAGGTGAAGCATCCATGCCTCCACCCTCATTCGCCTCACTCTGGGCCCTTGAACAAGGCCCTTGACCCTCTGCTCCCCCAAGTGCCCTATATGGCAGCTCTGTGCTCTACATAGAGGGCTGTGGTAGCTTGATGGTTTGTGGTTATGTCAGGAAGGGCATCCAGTGTAAAAATAATGACCAAATCTTTGTGCAAGTTGGTTCAATTTGTGCATGATTTTTGACTGGTACAGGCAGACGTGAGCACATCACTCCAGTTTTAATGTCCCTTCATTGGCTTCCTGTCCAGTTTCGAATCCATTTCAAAGTTTTATTGTTTGTTTTTAAGTCTTTGAACGGTTTTAGTCCCTCTTATTTGTCTGAACTGCTTCACCTTTATGTGCCATCACGTGCTCTTAGATCCGCTGACCAGATGCTTTTAGCAGTCCCGAAAACCTTTTATAAGACCAGAGGAGACAGAGCATTTTCAGCTCTGGCTCCTAAATTGTGGAACGAGCTGCCACTGAAGGTCAGGCAGGCCCCATCAATATCTGTTTTTAAAACTCGTTTAAAAACACATATGTTTTCATTGGCTTTTAAACCAGAGTGAGTTCACATCTCTGTTTTAATGTTGTATTATTTTACTTGTGATGTTCTGATATTTATATGATTGTTTTTATTGTTTTGTGTTTTGTTTTTGTTTTGTACAGCACTTCGGACGGCTGATGCTGCATTTTTTAAGTGCTTTATAAATAAACTGGTAGGGTATGGTATGGTGCATTCTCTTAGGAAGGGGGCACCCAAAATAGGAAAAAAATAAACATTTTAAAAATTGCCATGACAGTATTAGTTGCAATGAACAGTTTGTTCACTTTTTTCTATCATATTGCACACAGTATTTTTCATGTGAATTAGCTTTTCAGCCACTATTGTTTAAAAACACTTAGTGATCAGGGAAGATAAGGTCTACCTACTTTCAAAATATATTATTGACATGAAGTTTGTATTTGATTTATTTCAATTTTTTGCAACACAGATAATGTGAAGCCCTGTTTTCGAGTGTATATTAGATCTGAAGCACTCAACCTTGACTTCTCTAAATGGCTTTAAGAATCTTTTGGAATCCTGGCAAAAACCAATGCAAACATGTTCCTGTTTTTCATTTTCTACATCTACCTTATAATCTGTCTGTTTTGCAACTTTGATATCTTTGTTTTAACTTGTTAAAAAATATATCTCGATGCCTCTCTTATGATTGTCTATTGTTGATTGTTCAAGGAAAATCTACTGTTGCTGTTGTCATCATTCTTTAGTTTGTAGACAGGTCTCTTGTAAATGAGTCCTCGAGACTCAATGAGATTAACCTGCCTAAATAAAGGTTGAATGAATTAGTTTTGTGTGCACTAAAACAAGCTAAGTAAACAGAGCTACTCAACCACAAGACACAGGAACACGTTGTAAAGTTGACAATGAACTGGGAAGAGCGATAAAACCTTAAGAGGAATAAAATGACAAGCCAGCTGACTCATGACTACAACCTGCCATGAACATGAGCAGCACAGGGCAAATGGATTGACCTATCTGCTAGAGATGGCAGGAGCTTAAATTGGGGTAGAGAGAATGTGGGGCTTGCCAGGCTACCTCCTGAATGACTGCCAGCTGGGTACAAAACACTGCAGCCAGGAAATAACAGGTGGTGAGGAAAGGTCAGTCAGTTACACACAGTGTCAAGAAGAGATCACTCTGTGTTTTTCTGCATTGGTCTGGCATCAACAGGATTCTCAGTGTTTTTCTTGACAAGCCCGGAACAACAAATAACAGTCATATTTTTTGTTGAAAAAAAAAAAAAAAAGTTCACCAGCAAAAGACAGCAGTAGCCTGTGTTCCAAAATGCAACTTTCCCAATGCATATTTTTTAAAGAAAATGCATATAAAGAAAAAAAGGGTTTTGCTGGAGCCAATTTTCACGACATCTAAATACACTTCACAAAAATGAATACTGGTACTATTTTTACAGTTTCAGGCAGGTTATTGTAAAAGGCAGCAATAAAACCAATTTTATAAATATATAGCTACCTAAACAATATATGGAAGTCAAA
The DNA here is from genome assembly GCA_038048925.1 of Garcialebias charrua. NCBI lineage: Eukaryota > Metazoa > Chordata > Actinopteri > Cyprinodontiformes > Rivulidae > Garcialebias > Garcialebias charrua. The sequence goes on along the minus strand of JBBPBX010001189.1, from coordinate 30,211 downwards.
ATAAGCTAATTATCATTAACTCCTTATGACTTGAGACACCTATTAAATGCAGGTACCCATGCTGCTTTCGTCATAAATAATTGTAATAACTAAAAAAATATATATATATAAACACATCAAAGTTCTGAGAAAATGTCTATCACAGAAGCATAAAACAGAGCAGCATTTAATTAAAAGAGTGCCGGTAACATGAACATGCTAAAGGCTTTTTTTTTTTAAATGGTAGACAGATATTTAAAAATGGCCCCAAAACATTGATATCTTATTTTACACATTGACCCATTTTGTTACAAAGTTTCAGAAATTCTTCTCAATAACTGCAATCAACAAATGTCTAAATACTTTATTTATTATTTAATTTTCCACAGATCCGACAGACCTAATACATATTACATTTTTAAACATAAATTGAAATATATATTTTTTTCTTTAATTGATGTTTAAAATTTGCGGATGATGTGGTCCTGTTAGCATCATCATGCCGTGATCTTCAACTCTCACCGGAAGGGTTTGTAGCAGAATGTGAAGCAGCTGGGATGAGAATCAGCACCTCCAAATCTGAGGCCATGGTCCTAAGTCAGAAAAAGGTGGATTGCACTGTTCGGGTTGAGGGTGAAGTTCCAGTGCAGTTCAAGTATCTCAGGGTTTTATTCATGAGTGAGGGAAAAATGGAGCATGAGATTGACAGAAGAATTGGTGCAGCATCTAGCGTACTGTATTGCAGACTCTGTGCCAGTCCGTTGTGGTGAAGAGGGAGCTGAGCTGTAAGACAACGCTCTCAGTTTACCAGTCACTCTATGTTCCTACCTTCACCTATGGTCCCGAGCTCTGGGTAGTGACCGAAAGAATGAGATTGCGGATACAGGTGGTTGAAATTAGTTTCCCACGCAGGGTAGCAGAGTTCTGATCCATGCCTCTTTTGCTTCAGCTCAGCCCACTTTATTTCTGAAAGCTACATGTGAGTGGGATATCACATCATCTGTGATTTATGAAAAGCTAGAGGAAGCTTACGACAGACTGACTATGCTTAAAGTTTTGCAGAGCTGAAATCTGATGCAGTGGCATGGCGGCTCAGTTGGTAGAGCTGTTGCCTCTCAGTGAGAAGGTTGACGGATCAAATACTGTCCCGAGACCTTTCTGGGTGGAGTTGGCCTGTTCCTTCGTGCATGGGTTTTCTCCAGGTACTTCAGTTTCCTCTCGCTGACCAAAAACATGCATGCATGCATGCATGCACTCTAAATTGTCCTTAGATGTGAATGAGACTGTGAATGTTTTTATGTGTCTCTGTGTCCCTGTGATGGACTTGTGACCTGTCTAGGGCATCCCCTGCCTTTCACACAGTGAGTGCTGGATGTGGACATCAGTGACCCCATGACCTGAAAAGCAAGAAGTGGGTAAATGGATGGATGGAATCTGAGGCCTGCTCCTCTGTTTAAAGTTTATTTTTTTTTTTTTTTCCATTTGATGGAAGTGGCTTCCTCTCTCGAACAGTGTCTTCTCTTTCCAAAGTATAATCATTTTGGTCCTCAAAAGAGTGTCCTTTATCCATAAGATGTAAGGTGCACAGCTTGGCTCAGATGAGTAGAGACTCAGCGGTGGACCTACAACTCAAGGACACCTGCATTCACTCTCACCCCTTGAGCAACACCTTTAACCACCCCATCTGTTCCCCACTGTGCCTTAAATGGCAGCCCTCTGCTGTAAATGGCAAATGGACTGTACTTGTATAGCACCTTCATATCTGATCAAGATATTCAAAATGCTTTACACTGCAATCTTTACCCTCCTTTACTCATTCATACACCACTCTACTATCAGTGCTTTATCACATTCATACACTGATAGGACACAAATCGGAGGCAATGAGGTGTTCAGTGTCTTTCCCAGGGACACTTGGGCATGTGACTGCTGGTGGAATCAAACCCCCAACTCTTGCATTAGAGGACGACTGCTCTAACCACTCAGCCACAGCCGTCCCACACGTGTGCCTGTACACATGTGGGCTGTGGTAGCTCGGTGGGCAGTAGTTGCCTCAGAAAGGGCATCTGGTGTAAAAACAATTGTCAAATCCTCATGCAAGGTCACTTGCTGTGGTGACGCAAAAGAATAGAATAGAATAGAATATATCTTTATTGGCATATTTGCACAAAGGTACAAAGTGTTGCAATTGGCGCACGCACCATCCTAAGAGGGACGTACGCACGGAAGCCGCAGCAGTGTAAAACCGCGCCGCCAACAATCAGATATGGAAAAAGGAACATACAGTCGGGTAATCATGGTATTCAAAAAAGAATCTATCACATTTTGTCTTAGGACACTCTATGATAAAGTCCAAAAAACTCTACCAGCTTTAGCACGAATAAAGACAAGACATGTTGCATGTGATGACGACAAGCAGGGAGATTTAGTCCGTGAGTAATCATTTCAGATAAGCACAGTCTTGCAGATGGCTCAGCTCGGCTCCATCCGAACGCACACACAGAGATCTCTGGGGGGAGGGGGGCAGCGAGTTCTCACAGCTTTCGACTCCAGGAGAAGTTTTGCAGACAGCCTTCTTTCAAGGTCGCTCAGAGTCCCGATTAGATTAGTCGCTTTATTTATTTTCAGGTCAGGCCACAGTGTACTTTTGACTGCAGCCTTCAAGTCCAGGTGCTGTTCAGGTCCAAATCGCCGAATCATGTGAGGTTCCGAGCTACAAATCCCCAACTGTGTCCTGATTGAGCCCGGACGGCTGTAAACGAGTCCCAAAACGCACTGCAGGTCCGCGGCTGTCCACCGCTGCTCCCATCGTGCGGTTCAGTTCGTACAACAGCTGGGAAGTTGAGGTCATAGCCCGGATCAAAGAATCTTGCTGGGTAGGAAGTCTCGCCAGCGCGTTGATCGCCGCAGTAGCCTTCCTCAGCTTCCAGTAGCAGAAACCTCCACCAACGCCAAAAAACAGAGTAGCTGCCACCAATATCCAAATAATCCACAAATCTTCCACGTCTTCGACAAAAAGAACGGTCAGACACATTGGCTTCCACTCGCTCCATGAGTACATAATGTATCCCACCGCATGTGTGTCGAAGTGACAAGCTGCTTCTCCTGGTCCGGTGCGTTTCGTGGAAAAAATCTTATCAATAGAGGAAACAGCCCACGTAATTAACTCCATCTCAAAGAAAGGAAGAAAGGGAGGATGGGATGATGGATGGATGAATGGATGGATAGATGGGAGCATGGATGGATAGATGGATATTACACATGTATTACATATCCTTTATAAGGTATTTACAATACTATTTCTATATTTTGTATATACAGACATATTTAATGCTAGTGACATTAACAAGGCACACAACGTGGTGTTATGAAGCATATCATCACACTGAGCCGTCCTTTATTAACCTTTCACACACAGACACACACATAAAGCTGTGATTGTGCTAATGAGCCACATGAAATCTTTGATGACAGTGAATGTTTATGATGTCTGTCTCATTGAATGTTTCCAGTAGTTGCTTATCATTTTCTGACAAGCAAGTAATGCTATGTAAATGTGACAGAGAAGGCATAAAATCGGAAAAAGCTGCACAGAGTAAGTTATCTTTGCTTATTTATTTATCAATGGAATGAGCATGAAGATACACATTGGACAATATCTATTGATACCAAAAACAAGCGACCAACCGTTGTTAACACTAAGCCCTGTGGTGTTAATTAAAAATCCATTCAACTTTAAGATGACTTACAGACATAAATGTGAAACTTTCAAAATACAAAGGTTGCTTGCCCTGTGTACAGCTTGTTCTTCAATATGTATTTTATATTCATCACAATATGCTTTTTTTGCACAAATGTATAGTGTCTGAACTTTAGAGCCTGCTTCCCATTCCACTATTTTACCATTTTCCTCACCCTAAATGGAATGGCATTAACTTTAAACAGCGTGTCGTGTCTAATGACTGTTAATGATCGGTGTCCAACAAAATCTACTAGCAGATAAAAAACATATTTTCAGTAAAAAAAAATAAAAAATAAAAGTGGAAATTATGGCTTAGCATGTGAAGAAATCTAAAAATATTAGCAAAACATGTACAAGTACATCTTCACCAATCGTTCACCAGTCTTCTCATCTGATCCAGAAATATGGTGTCAAACTAGAGGCAAAAAGCAATTAAGAAAATGTATATGGAAGTTACAATGAAATGCAACTTAGATTAACTTAGATTAATTTGAGTATATAAAAAAAACAGACTTGACGTCATGGTGATCTTGGATTTTGACAACCAAAATATCAAGGCTCCATAGGTCCTGGTAAAAGGTTGTTTGAAATCTTAAGAAAATTCTGAAAAACATCAATGGGTTATCAAGTAAATGGGACAAACAAACAAATGGAAGCGATGCATCTACAAGTGTCTAATGCTATTATAGAAGTATAAAACTGCTTTGATGATAAAGTGGCCTGATTGATATAGATTTACACTAACGATAATATTGTATGTGCCACTTTTTGTTGTTTGATTGCTCTTTATTGTAAATTATTTAAATGAATAGGCAAGACACAAAGGAGAATAGAAGGGTTAAGACATATACAGTATGATATCCAAAAAGAAATCCGGCCAGTGTAAATGAGTGTGATGAGAGAGGTGCACGTGTTTTATTCATTACTCTTAACAGTGAACTCATAATGCCTGGCTGACTTTTGCTATGAAAAATTATTGCACTAACAATAAAAAAACATATTTAATCATGGTGTGACTCAAGATGACTTTCTTAAAATTACAAGACAGTTCATTAGCACTGAGAGATGACTAGTTACTAAGTGATAATGAGTGCATGTTAGTGAATGTATAGTTCAGAGACAAAGGTAATGTATCTGGTATCTGCATGACATGCATGCAGACACACACATCTATCTATCTATCATCTATCTATATCTATATCTATATATATATCTATATATATATCTATATATATATATATATATATATATATATATATATATATATATATATATATATATATATATATATATATATATATATATATATATATATATATATATACAGGTAGTCCCCGATTTACGAGCGAGATCCGTTACAACGAGGCGCTCGTAAACCGGAAATCTCGTAATTTGGAACGGCCGCCATTTCGCTCGTAAATCCGGAAATCCGCTCGTAAATTGGAACGGTTTTCGCTAGCGCACCTAAAAACACTCTATTTTCATCTAAAAACTACTTTTGAGTGCATAAAAATGATCGGAAACGTGTGTTTATATGCTTAACTAGCTAACTGTAGTGAAAAAACACATGAAAACTCAGTATTTTTTTCGTTTTTTCCAAAAATGTGCAGCTCGTAAGTCTGGAACCTCGCAGATCAGAGCGCTCGTAAATCGGGGACTACCTGTATATATATATATATATACATACATACATACATACATACATACATACATACATACATACATACATACATACAGGTAGTCCTCGACTTACAGTGGTCTCGACTTACGGCAATTCGGTGTTATGAACGCATCTCATCAATAAAAATATAAAATAAAATAAAATAAAATTTGAAAATCTTATTTTATGCATTTAAATGTTCTTGATTTCATGTGTACAGCACTTTGTTGCAGCTGTGGTTGTTTTAAATGGCTTTATAAATAAAGTATTATTATTATTATTATTTAGAAGCCGATTTACGCAGTTTGCGCCAGTTTTCGGCAGTGTCCGCCAGTTTTCGGCAGTGTGTCCGCCAGCTTTCGGTTAGCTCCGGCCTCGACAGCCGGCTTTGGAGAACCGTGTGTCCGATCAGAGGTTGCCTCATACGGATAAATGAGCTGGAAACGCTCGGTGAACTCTGTGGAGGTCTCAGGCCCAGAGCAGCAGCCGCCGATCGCTCCGCCGATCGCTCCGCCGATCGCTCCGCCTCGCCGCATCCCACCATGCCGGCCGACACAACCAGCTCACTGCGTGTACACCGAGCCAACATGCTAACGCGGAGAAATGCCCAGTAAGTTATTAACTCTTTTTTCGCTTCGTTATGGCTCCAAATGTATGGAGCTAACATGCTAACAGTCCTTCCTGTAAACAGTTTGGACTGCGTGAAGTAGCTGGAAGCTGCAAAGCTCGGATATGCAACGAGCTAACATGCTAACAAGCTTCACTAGCTAACAGTTAGGGATGGGGCCAATCCGATTCAGTATTGGCATCCTATACCAGCATTATTTATCGGATTTTCCGATCCAACCTGCCGATATTTCCGATACTTTCTAGATGTCAGAGAGCACGTATATTGCACCATACTCTGTGACTTCTGTCTTAACATTGTGTGAGGTAAACCCAGAGAAGACACTCCGAGCCTCACTACAGTAAATCACAAACTAATGGCATACAAGAGGCAGGTCTCTCTACCACAGACGTCCTTCTGACTCATGGTGCAGCCCGGAACACTAGTCTAAAATACTGCTAAGCATTATGGGAAATCAACAAAATCCCCATTTTTTTAGTTTTATTTTTGATTGTGGCATTACGAGTTGAAATTCTTGTTGAATTTGATCAACGGATACAGATTTAAACTATAATCGAACACTAATATACCGCTAAGCATTCTGGGAAATCCCGTTTTTTTAGTTTCCTTTTTGATTGTGGCACAATGAGTTGTAATTCTTGTTGGTTTTGATCAACAGATACAGATTTAAATTATGCAATGAATTTATAAATGTAAATTCAATGTACAGTATTGTTTAAATCTGTATATGTTGATCAAAACCAACAAGAATTGCAACTCAGTGCCACAATCAAAAACGAAACTTAAAAAAACGGGATTTTCCAGAATGCTTAGCTGTATATTAGTGTTCGATTATAGTTTAAATCTGTATCCGTTGATCAAATTCAACAAGAATTACAACTCATAGTGCCACAATCAAAAGTAAAACAAAAAAATGGGGACTATGTTGATTTCCCCATAATGCTTAGCACTATTTTAGACTAGTGTTCCAAGCTGCACCATGAGTCAGAAGGACGTCTGTGGTAGAGACCTGCCTCTTGTATGCCATTATTTTGGGTATTACTGTAGTGAGGCTTAGAGTGTCTTCTCTGGGTTTTCCTCACACAATGTTAAAGGGGACCAAAGATGCAAATTTCACTTTTTAATGTTTTTTTTTACTCAACTTTGGTTATGTACTTCTTAAAAAAACAGTCCTAGGGCCAAAAAAATGCACCCAGTGGTATTTTTACTCTAAGTATATTTATTTTTCAGTGATATAAATGTCTCGTTTTCAAATCCTGGCGCTTGTGATGTCACAAGCCGTAGGACAACCCACCCCAACCTGAGTCCAGCCCCTCACCTAGCAACCCCTGGTGATGCTCCACCCACTTCAGTATAAAAGACGTCACGGTTGTTTTTCCTGAGTTCATCTCAGAGTTCGATGTTTCGTTGTTGTTAAAATGCAGTACCGCTAATAACTAATTATCTATCAGTAAAAACGAAAAAAACTTATTTACGGGCTCTTAAATCAACCGGACGACTGCTCACGGACCATATCCGTTCAGCGCCGGATGTGGTCCGTGAAAAAAAGCGGTCCCCGCTAGAGAGAGCGTGTATAGCAGTTAGCAGCCAGTGTGTTACTCTGCAGCCTTATTGCTTGTTTTCGAAGAGTCAGACGAAGAGTTTTTAACATGGAGGGTGAACTTGTGGATGTTTCTCAGCGGCCTACGCGATGCGTCAGCGCCTCATTTGCCCTGCTCAAAATGGCGTCTGCCTCTGGGTCTGACTCAGGGTCCCCTTTGGAGGGCGGAGTTAATGTAAACAGATTTTTGAAGGGCATGGCCTTATCATAAACAGCTAGTTCAGAACGGAAGTTAGAAAAGGCAAAACTATAAAGGGGATATTTTATTATCTAAGAATTATTTTGTGCATTAAATTGAATGAACATGGTCTGGATAGCCCACAGACATACCATAAAAATTTATAGGACCAATAATTTGTCCCCTTTAAGACATAACTCACGGAGTTTCATGCAACATACGTGCTCTCCATTCAAGAACTTAATTATTTCAACCTCCTATACCTGAACGCCGATATCGGATCAGAGAAGTATCTGTATTGGTCGATACCCAGATTTAGGAATCTGTATCGGATTGGATAAAAGAAATGTAGATCGTGCATCCCTACTAACAGTAAGAAATTAACTATTTTTTCCTTCAGCATGGCTCCAAATGTACTGTATGTGTTTTGTGTACTGTGTTAGGATAGGCGAAGTGCTTGGTAACTGTGTTAGGATAGGCGAAGTGCTTGGTAACTGTACAGCACTGTACGTGTATAAGTGGCGGCTCGTGTGTTTTCCGAATTAGGGCAATTTTCGACATGTGAATGGCCGTAGGAACGGAACTGTGATGTAACTCGAGGACTACCTGTATATATATATA
>JBBPBX010001189.1:0-21714 GCA_038048925.1 Garcialebias charrua | reverse complement strand
TTTTTATCCAAACCTGCATTACTCTTAAAAGAACTAAACAATTTCTCAGGCTTTGTTCATGTCAGTTTTGATTCAGAATGTATATTCTGTATTTAACTGGAGGCGTTTTGTCTTTTGTGTTTTACAATCATTCACTCAATTCTTCACTTTTGCATTACATCTCCAACTGTAATACTGGTACTCCATTTCAAATAACACTGTAAGCTGTTTCTCCTTAGTTTATAACAGGTTTCTCCTAACAGCATGAACTTGCACAAGAGGTAAGTTATAATACAAGTGCGTTGATATGTGTTGTGGTATCAATCAAAAACTATAGTATTTTATTCAGAGTGTTTTATATTAAACCATGTTGTATTTCCACACAAAATGTCAAATTTTGTTCAGATTTCTTTAAAATTATTTTATGTAATCATATCTCATCAGTATTACTGTCCGGTTAGAGTGCAATCCATGAAATTGGTTTAAATGAGCTCAGAGTACCAGGGATAAAAATCTAATTCACCATTATCTCAGTAATGCCAAATCCTTGTTTATAAAGTACATGTTAGGGGGAAAAAAAGTTTTGTATTTTGCACAAGTGAACAGAACCCGATTGTCATGTTTATTACACATGAAATAATATCCAAACCTATAAAAGGAGACATATCAAACGTTACTTCATAATAAAAGCTGCTCCATGTTATCAGTCTAAATTGTCCATATCCATGGTACAAAGATATGCAGGCACCACACGTGAATACAAACCACTCCAGTACATGTAAATGGTTACTTGGCAACTGGAAAAAAAACAGTAATATAGAGTCAAAAGGGAACTGTTGAGGTTGGTTTTTCATAAAGTGCTTGTTATTTCTCTAAGGCAGTTTAAATTGATTTCTGCCTAGATGAAGATCGCACACTTTTAAAGAATAAAATAACGCAACCCCTCTGGAAGAAAAAAATATTTACAAAATGCCAACCTTACCAAAAAAAAAAAAAAGGGACAAACAATTATCATTTTTTCCAAGTTTAATTTAATTGATTTTTTACAAGCTTCCTTTTTGACTGATTAACTTATAATAGCCTCAATCTTATAGATTATAGCATGTAAGCAGTATGACAAAAGAAAGCTGTGGTTAAAAAGTAATAAATAAAAAGAGGGAAAATAGTTCATTTGTTGCTTGTATGGTTCAAGCTACACATCAGTAATATAAAATGAATTGATCAAGTCCATGGTAGACTTGAATTCATGAATAAATCACTAAGAATAAATTATATATTATAGACATGGTGTGACAATCATGGCCAATCATGATTATTATTTTCATCTATCAATAATCTTCATATTTGTTCTTGCTAAAATAAATGGAATCTTGTAGGGAGTGGTGAGGAAATGTATCTTGAGTGTTCCGTCAGTGAGAACTGAGCTTGGCAAAAGGGCCTTCTCCTACTCCGCTCCTGCTTCCTGGAATATCTTACAAAAATATCTGAAGCTCTTGACCTTGACCTCTCTAAATGGCTTTAAGAATCTGTTGGAATCCTGGCAAAAACCAATGCTGATAGGTTCCTGTTTTTGATTTTCTACATTTGCCTTAAGATCTGTCTGTTTTGCTACATTGACATCTTTGTTTTAACTTGTTAAAAAAATATATATGTATGCCTCTCTTACGTTTGTCTATTGTTGATTGCCCAAGGAAAATCTACTGTTGTGGTTGTCATCATCCTTTGTTTGTAGCCAGGTCTCTCTTGTTAATGAGTCCTCGAGGCTCAATGGGATTAACCTGCCTAAATAAAGGTTGAATGAATCTTTATTGGACAAACTGAGGATGCCATAGAAATAAAGTCAATCAGTAATTAAATTGTATACTTATGCATTGTAGCATAAACATACAACTGGAAGCACTGCTCTTATGTCTCTAAAGTTTCTAAAAATGTCTTAAAAGATAAAATATGTTTTTGTCAAAATGCTGATGTTGTTCAGCGTATCGTTTTGAACTATTAGTGTTCAACATATTTCTTAGTTTATATCTTAGATCTGTATTACAGTTTGTTTTTACAATTTATATTTTTGCTTTCTTTGGGTGTAACTGGGACCCTGTGTACACAACGTCGTTCCATCTCATGTACATATGATGCACATGACAATAAAGAACCTTAAACCTTAAAACAATGGCTCCATAGAGATGAATAAATGCAGAAACCTCAAATTGCAACACTTAGAAAAATGATTGTGTAAATGTAAACAACTTTAGCTGACCCAAAAAATAAAGCATAGAAATGTTTTCGTCTATTTTCAAATGTTGCCAAGAATGAAACACTGAAATAACAGTGTTGGCATTCTTTAGTTCTTTTGAGTCACAACTTATACAGTAAATGCCTAATCTTGTTAATTGGTGGATTTTAGAACATTAAGGTGTAAAACTTAAATAAATTACATACACATTTCAATCCACATCATTTAACAGCCATGGCATACAACAAACCTTTAGCACTGTCATTGGAACAAAGAAATATACTGTATCACAGTAGTGACACTGTGAACATGAATTTCCACTCTGCATTACACAAATCTCCTACCAAGGCTGCCCAACAACGCATGATGTCTTTCCACCTACGACTTCATTTTCTATCTATACTTGATTTGATTTAGCTTGTGATAAGTGCATTCAGGTAAAACAGAAATTGGAAGACACTGGGGAATAAAAAAAAGCAATGCCCTTTGCATGAATGACATCCTGTAAACATTGCCAGATAGTTTTGCAGCCAAAATTAGACATTACATAGCTGAAATATCATTTTTATTTTAAATGATTGACATAACATTTAAAAAAGAACAGGGAAATAACAGTGAGTCAATATAAATCCACAATATAAAACCCCAATAGAAAAACACCATGAGCGTGAATGCATGTGTCTGCGTGTGGGTGTGTGTGTGTGTGTGCGTGTGCGTGTGTGTGTGTGTGTGTGAGTGTGTGTGCGTGTTTGTACGTGTGTTTGCAAATTTTTGCCATGCACTGTCAATCACTGGTCATAGGGAATTATAAGTGGTGGCAGGGACCAACAGTCATCCATAATATTTGAATCATTAAATAAATACAACAAACAAAGCAGGACAACAACCAGACACACACAAACATACACAGGGTAGAAAAATATAATAATAATGATAATAATAATAATTATTATTATCATTTTATTTAAAAGCGCCTTTCAGGACACCCAAGGACACTTAACAAACAAACAAACAGTTCAAACATCAGCAGTAACAAATTGAAATATAAAATACATAAATAATATAAAATACAAATAATTTAAAATACATTTAGTAAAATTAACGATAAGCTAGTCTAAAGAGTTGTGTTTTCAGAGCAGTCTTGAACAGAGAAAGGGAGGTGGTGTTTTGAAGGTCTGGCGGTAGAGCATTCCAGAGGTGAGGGGCAGAGCAGGTGAAGGCCCTGCTCCCCATGGTGGAGAGGCGGGCAGAGGGTACATGGAGATGTAGCGAAGAGGAGGATCTGAGAGAGCGTGATGGGATGGAGATTTGTAGGAGGTCAGATAGATAAGGAGGGGCAAGGTTGTGGATAGCTTTGAACGTGAGGAGTAGAATTTTGAAGATGATGTGTGATTTAACTGGGAGCCAGTGGAGCTGCTGCAGGACAGGAGTGATGTGATCATAGTAGGAGGTTTGAGTGATGACACGGGCAGCTGAGTTCTGGACCATCTGTAGCTTGTGGAGAGATTTGTTAGGGAGGCCAAAGAGAAGCGAGTTGCAGTCGATACGGGAAGTCACAAGACTGTGCACCAGGATGGCTGTGGAGCAGGGTGTGCGTGAAGGACAGAGACGGTTAATATTACGGAGGTAGAAATAGGCAGACCGAGTAACATTGTTGATGTGTGAAGTGAAGGAGAGAGTGGTGTCGAGGATGACACCGAGACTCTTGACCTGAGGGGAGGGGGATAGCAGAGATTTGTTAAGGGGGACGAGAAGATGTTCTGATTTTGAAATTGAGTTTTTGGTACCAACGAGGAATCCCCATGAACTATGATGTTTGCTGATGACATTGTGATATGTGGTGAGAACAGGGAACATGTGGAAGAGAACTTGGAGAGGTGGAGGTATGCACTTGAAAGAAGAGGAATGAAAGTCAGCCGTAGTAAGACAGAGTACATGTGTGTGAATGAGAGGGAGGCTGGTGGAACAGTGAGGCTACAAGGAGCAGAGGTCACAAAGGTGCAGGACTTCAAGTACTTGGGGTCCACTGTCCAGGAAAATGGGGAATGTGGTAAAGAGGTGAAAAAGAGAGTCCAGGCAGGATGGAGTGGATGGAGAAAAGTTTCAGGAGTGATTTGTGACAAAAAGGTGTCAGCAAAGGTCAAAGGAAAAGTTTACAAGACAGTGGTGAGACCAGCTATGTTGTATGGTCTGGAGACAGTGTCACTGACAAAAAGACAGGAGAAAGAACTGGAAGTAGCAGAAATGAAGATGCTGAGGTTCTCCTTAGGAGTGACAAGGATGGATAAGATCAGGAATGAGATAATCAGAGGTACAGCACATGTTGAACAACTGGGAGATAAAGTTAGGGAGGCCAGACTGAGATGGTTTGGACATGTCCAGAGGAGGGACAGTGGGTATATTGGTAGAAGAATGTTAGAAATGCAGCTGCCAGGAAAAAGACACAGAGGAAGGCCAAAGAGCAGCAACCGCAAAAGCCCGATCACCTCTGGATTTCATTCTGGATCTGGGGACATCTAAGAGAAACTGGTTGGTAAATGGTAAATGGTAAATGGAGCTTATTTATGTAGCGCTTTCCAGCCCCCTGTGAGGAGCCCCAAAGCGCTTTACAATACCAACCATCCACCCATTCATTCAGACATTCATACACCGGTAGTGGTAGCCTGCCTTGCAAGGCGCCATCCAGACATACCGGGAGCAACTGGTAGACCGGAGTTCTGTACATGTTAATAAGATCACATAAATATGATGGGGCCAGACCTTTTAAGACTTTAAAAACAAGCAATAAAATCTTAAAATCAATCCGAAAGTGGACAGGGAGCCAGTGGAGGGAAGCCAGGACAGGGGTTAAGTGTTCATATTTCTTAGTTGCTGTTAAAAGTTGCCTTAGACACAGACATACTTGTCAATTTATCAGTCGATTTTCTGATTATTTTTACTATGCAATTTAATTAAAATACTACTGAGTAAAAATGACCTAATACCCTCGAAGCCAAACATTAAAAAAACATTTTATTCCATTTTTTTGTTGTTGTTTAAAATATGTCTGCTGCTGAAAGCATAAACAAAATGCTTGTGCTTGTGCCTGTGTGCATGTTTAACTTCTGTCTATTAGCAAAATACCTCATGAAGCTGTGAATGTACTTTAATAAATAAAACTCTCAAAAATAATTATGCTGATGCATATTAATGATTATGTTTTAGTCTACCAAATTTCCATTGACCACTACAGCTAGTTAATCTTATGAAACCAAAACTGCCTGTACCAGACTGAATTTCACAAATTTTGGCTCTAAAAGCTAATGTGTTAGTAGCCAAACATCATTCCCACCACACACTTGGTTCAACAACAGACCACTAATTTTTGTAAAAAAAAAAAAAGTATTTTGCACTTAAGGTGGTAAATGCAAACACCTCTCAAAGTCTTGCAATATTGCATGAGATTGCCCATAAGATCATTTACGCCCATATGGTGTAAACAAAATGTCTATAACTCTATTTTTCTCATTGTAAGATGTTAGTTTCACAGTCTGCCATAATAAAACAGTGGGTAAAATGCCTTCCTTCACGAAATGCTGAGCCTTTAATAATTATTCTGTTTTCAGATGAAGTGGGGGATGTCCTCACCTCTCCTCATCTTTGAACAGTGCAAGCTGGCACATTGCTTCACTGAGATCAAAGAATTGTCACATTCCAGCCTTTGTTCTTTTTTTTCTTCTGAAAAATGAAAGTATTTTATTGTCTGCGTTAGGTGTTATAACAAATTCAGACTCAAGCACCAAAGCAGAAAAAGCTGTTTGATACAGGAAAAACCACAACACTGTGACCCATTTACTTTAATGTGACTAACAAGGCCTCCTACTAAAGGTAAGTATAAGTTCATCAACACAAACCAATGCAATTAATATAGCACTGATATTCAGTAGTTCTATTTTTTTAATGATTTTATAGAATGGAGTATTTGTCTTTATTGGTTTAGCAATGCCTTTTTACAAACTGTTAACTGATAGGGGTTAATAGCAACCACTTCAAGACTATCAATGAAATTTAACAAGCAACCAAAATGCAACATAGACTAGATATAGAAAATATTACTTTTAATTTTCTTACAGCTGCTTATAAACTAAAGCATTGCACTGGCAAAACAGTACATAGAAACAAAACATTTGTTTAAGAGGACACAAATAATTCTCAGCAAATAGTGATTTCAAATGTATAGTCTTGCCTGGTGTGTTGTGCTATATGCTCAGCAACACCAGATTCTGTTTTATCAGAAAAAGGGTTAAAGGCACAGAGGCCATGTCAGAAAATTAGCATTTATTACACAGGAGAGAATATAAAGATATTTGTATTCATGCATGTTAGGCTGACTTCAGGCCCAAGCCTCCCTTCAAATAGGATCCATGATCTCAATGGAGTTGGCCTGGTCAAATAAAGGTAAAAATAAATAAATAAAATAAAATAAGACGTGAATCCAGTTAAAAACAACACATACAGAAACACAAGTAATAAAAAGTTCCAAGACATGTGCCTACATTGATTCAGAGGAAACAGAAGTTCAACAGATCTTGAACACCATTGTTGGTGCAGAATAAACCAGCATATAACATATATGATCATAAAACATATTGTAAAGTACAACACTGCTCATGAATAACACAGGTGAATGCTTTGATTATATCTGGATCAAACAAAATTAAAAGAGTAGAAATAGTCTCTTTGTGAGTGAATCTGTCCTTTGATTCAAACTCATGGAATAAATTGTGTTAAATGTCTGTTTACTGAAAGGGTCAGGAAAAAGCATCACTGAAGAGTTCAAAACAGACGAAGGTGTAATCTCGCATCATAGTGGACCCCGTCATGTCCACTACACACGCAATATATTCAAACATTACAATAAAAGCAGGAGTTTCAGCTATTCAAAATTTAATACAGCCAACAACAAAAGTATTCCAAAATAAAACATCCACAGAATAATATTTTTGATAATACAATAGTCCGTAGGTGTCGCAACTATATGTGAAGGGGACATGTCCCCCCAAATAAATAAAAAAAACATTAATTCGTCCTCTCAGCCAAGCTGCACTCAGCCACCTGCAAGCAGTGTTGGCCCCGCCCACTTCCCCTCACGGAGAAAAGGCTGATCAGCTACAGAAGGAAGCTTATCATGCAGTATGGGCTGCACAAAGGCAGTAGGAAGCTTTTTCTGCAACTCTGGGCTGCACCAAGATGCTGCTAAATAATTTTAAATATGAATTTTAAATAAAAAAATCCCATGCTGATCGTGTGGCTCATATAACAATCAGCCAATTGTGTGTCATGTCCACTCTTATTTTGAAAAACTGTGATAGAGCGAGTCCGCAATAAACAAACCGCGAAATAGCGAGGGACTACTGTAAAAGAAAATTAAAGGGGGCTCACTTCACAAAGTTATGAAGTGGAAGGAAATCCAAAAGAGGAAAGGTACACGTCATTAGGGGGCAAAGACACCCAGAGGCTTTAAGAAACGGAGAAGGGAAAGAGAGCCATATGGTCAGATGATGGCTAGATGAGAAATTAAGACTGAGAATGATAAGCAAGGTGAGAGGAACAGAAATATTGGCTTTCACTCACACATGTGAGCACATGGAAACACATGCATACAGAAGGCTTATTGTGTTTTAATGTGGTTTAATGGGCTCTTTCTCCTGGCTAAGGGAGTGCAACCAATTCATTATTATTCTGTACACAGCACCTTTCAAAGCTGAGGCATGAAACAGAGAAAGAAAGAGCACAGAGGACTCAGAGCATAGGTTCCTTATTTTCTCCTAACTTTGACTTATATTGTTAACATCTATTTTAATCACCTTTTTTTTACTGAAACTAAGAATTGTTTTTGATTGCTTTAACTTGAGATGTTACCAAAAAATATATATATTTCAGGATTACTGTTCTGTTGGGGTCCAAGCCAATGACAGGCAGGGTAACATACTGTAGATGCAAAGCATTTATGTTTCTATGCATCCAGAGGAGAATAGAACCCTATTGAAACCGTTCAGTATCAATAAACAGTCCATTTCATTCATTTACAGTAAACTATTGGATTTGAAGCGTGCTTCCTCAGATAAAATCAAAGCTGCTTGGGAAGAGGATCTCGGCTCCTCTATCTCAGAGGACTCTTGGACCTCCATACTCAAACTGGTGAGCTCCAGTTCTCTCTGTGCTAGACATTGTCTAATACAATTTAAAGTGGTGCACAGAGCTCACATCTCTAAACTGAAATTGTCCTCTATGTATCCTGATGTCAGCCCATACTGTGTGAGATGCAAACATGCTGAAGCCTCTCTCTCCCATATGTTTTGGTTTTGCCCATCTCTGAACAAATATTGGCGGGAAATCTTTCAGACTTTATCACATGTACTAGATACACGCCTGAACCCTGACCCACTGATTGCTCTGTTTGGTCTTGTAGAGGGCATGACAAACCTAAATAAAAACCAACAACATGTAATATCGTTCACCTCTCTCCTGGCCAGACGAGCTATTTTGCTTAGGTGGAAAGAACCGTTTCCACCCACTCACGCTCAGTGGTTGGCTGACATCATGTCCTGTTTAAAGCTGGAGAAAATCAGATTCACACTCCAACAGAAAGAGGGTAAATTTGAGAATGTCTGGGGACCTTTCCTGAATCTGTTCCAGTCTCTTTGACAACACAACTCATTCAGGTTAATGCAGTATCTTGGCTATTTTACCTTTTATTTATTTTTTCCCTTTTCTTTTGGCAGTGATTGGGTAGGGATTATTTTCTACATGTTGTAACTTAGATTGATTGTTGTGTTTTTTTGTTGTTGTTGTTGTTTTTGTTTGTTGTTGTTGTTGTCTGAAAAAAAAAATGAAAAATTCAATAAAAAAGATCTTGAATTTGAAACCGTTCAGTATCTTCTTCTCCTTCTTATTATTTTTATATGTATTATTATTTTGATTAACGGTCTAAGCCCATGGAGGCAATGGAACGTGGCTGCAAAGTAGCAGCATTTTCATGCATCTAGCGGAGCATAGAACCCTATTCTGTCTGTTGTTAATAATAATAATAATAATAATAATAATAATAATAATAATAATAATAATAATAATAATAATAATTAATTCAATTTATAACGCACTTTTCATTACTGAAAATCTCAAAGTGCTACACATATATTGAATGTTGTGTTTTTTTATTAACATTATTATTTTTATTTTTATTTTATTTCCATAAATAAAAGTCACTGCAGCCCAAACCAAAAGGAGTAGTCAGATGATATTTATGTTGTAGCAGCTATGGCCTGTGTGTACAGCAGAGAAAAATATTAAGACATGTCTACCTATAGGGGGTGCTATAATTCCAGACTTTGCATTTGTTTGTGTAACTTTAAAATTGTATACTTGCTGGATGCAAGAGATAGGCAACACCCATTTCAACCTATTTTTTTCCTGTCACAAAATTAGAAAAATCTACATTTAAATGCCTTTCAAAGGTTTTAGGTTTGATCTCAATTAAACTTACCATCTAAAATCTAGATACCTGAGCAATTATAAGCTTTTGATGACAGGCATTTGAATTTTAAAGTGTTCAAGATATGCCCTGACAAAATGTTTCTCCAAGCTAGCTAAACACATAGCCTATTTTACAATATCTTCTAAACTAAGATACCTGTTCATTTCAAACTTATATTACTGTTACTGGATACCACTGGTAGGCCCAGCTCAATTCACTAATGCTAATCCGCTAAACAGATAAAAAGGTTTGCAGAAGCTAACGCTAAAGAGCTAACTTGTATCATAGGCTACTCTGCTGTTGCTGATACTGTACTATGAATACTATGAAACTGTCTGTACTGTGACAACTTTATAAATGAACACAACTCAAAATGGTTTATGAATCGCAAGTACTGTATTTTTCGGAGTATAGGTCGCACCTTTTTTTCCATTTTGTCATAGCCTGCGACCTATACTCAGGTGCGACCTATATATGGCTTTTTATAAAATAAGCTGATTTATAATCATTTATTATCAAAATTAAACTGAGACACACTCTTACAATAATGTCAGCTAACAAATATATTTTTTTAGGTGTTTATCCTGCTAAAATTATTCATTTATTAAAGAAAAGTTCAGCTCAGACACATATTTGCTATAATTTTTTATCAAACAATTAATTGTTTTTAAGTGTTAATCTTCTTAAAAGCCTTGCTGTGCGCTCCTGTGGAAGAGACATTTGCAGCAGAGCTAAACACGGTCCACATTTTGACGTAGGTGCGACCTATATATGGATTTTTCCAATTCTTCGGCAATAATTGGATGGTGCGACCTATACTCGGGTGCGACCTATACTCCGAAAAATAGGGTAGTCAATGTCTTGTTCAGAGATGAGCTTTCAGAAATTAATCTAGTCCATCGGAAAAAGATGAAGCAGAATTCTGCTGTGCTAAATCAGAGTGATGCATTCAATGCATGTCCGATGTCTTCCTTGTGTCATTTACTATAATGACTTAACTCACTTTGGCGATCCTCTTTGTGGTAACTATTTTTATAAAATCTACAAAGTTGCTGTGTGCCATCATCAATTTTCTCTTTGTAATAAACCTGTTTGTATTACATGTGTGAAATGTGTAAGTCAAGAGTGAGTGTGTTGCAAAGCATGCTGGGTAGGAATTAATGCGTACAATGTTTCTGACTGTTTACAGTTATTTTTGTAGGTGAAAATTGGTTTTTCGTGTTATTTTCCTGTTCTTGTTTGGTTTGACATTTATGCTAAAGTCTGTTTTTGGCTGTAAACTGACATGAGTCAGAGACTATTTGCGGTAGGTAGGTAGGGAAAGCACTGTGAGGATGGTGACATCACCAAATGGCACTTAGCTTTGCATAGCATAGCATCATTCCATGTAAATCACTATCCTCCCATATCCCATGTATTTATTGTTTTTTTTAAATAGGGGACTTGAATTTGCCAGATTTTAATTGAGCAAAATCTAATTTCTCTAAAGGTTTTCAAAGTTAGCAAAATATTAATGTGCTAAACAGAAAGTTAGTTCCACTGTTAGCAGATTGGCAGATTAGCTGAACCATGTCCGACACTGCTGGATACAACTACGAGTAAGCGGACTAAATTTAACAAAGACTGTCCTGCAAGGGACGTTATACTGTAACAAGAAAAAAATGTATTTAAAATTGCTAATTGGAACTTTTAGAAATTGGGCAAAGATCTTTAGGACCTTCCCTTGAACTTAAACCTAAAACTTAATTGTGCTCATATAAAGGGGGTGCGGATGATGGCTTATCCAAGAAAATTTTCAGAAAATCATGGAGCATAAACTGCCAATTTTTCTGACAATAACTGGTAATAACTAGCTGTTTGCTGTTCTCATTTGTATTGTTTTTGTGCTCTTAACATCTATAATTCCAAATGTTTGAACCATGGCAAAATAGCAGCACATACAATTAATCTATAGTCAGTGGTCACCATCTTTGTACACAAAAAAACAAGACACTGAAACAATTGTTTTAAAAACGTATTGAGAGGTTCAAACTCAGCTCTTCTACCAGAAGCCTGGGAGTGTGAGGGTTCAGCAAAACATCTTAGCTGTTCCTAGCATTGAATTCTTCTAAACAGAGATCTTTGAGGTTATTCCTGGGATCTGTTGAGTCACTCTTCCATCTTCCAGTTTGGGGTTCAGAGTTCTCCGATGACTGTGACTACTGACGCCTTGTCTTTTCACTATTTCTGTAGTTTCTCATTCTGCCCTTGAAATTTCTTGAGCTGCCTGTGATCTTTCTTCTTGATATTACAGTCACTTGAGCTTATTACCACTGCCTTCTTCTCTTGCTCGTCGGCCACCACATTGTCTGGTTGGTTAGCCATTAACCGATTGTCAGTCTGGATCTGGAAGTCCTACAGTATCTTAGCCCTGCCATTCTCCACCACCCTTTGTGCAGCATCTCCCACTTTGGCTGTGGGACATTCAGTCTGCATTTGGCATGGATGTTCATGTACACTATTTCAGATACTTGGTTATTGTCTTCCACATATGCCTTTCCAGTTTGGGTCTTACATCTTGCTATTATGTGTTAGGTTCTCTCAGGGGCTTCTTTGTCCAACCTGCATCGTGGGTCTTGTTTTGTATGGTAGATTCTGCTCTTTTGCTCTTGTGCTGAGGGTCTGCTCTTAAGCTGCCATGATTAGTGCATTTGTGCTGTCTTTCAGTCCAGCCCTTTCTAGCCACTGATAGGATTTGTTGATATCAGCTACTTCTTCAATCTACTAGCGATACATGACGTACAGAGGTGCATCTTTCCATAATGACTCCTCATATACCTCCTTTTCTATAATGGGTTTCTTCTTCTGCCAGAAACATTCACTCATCAGGTCATCATCGGGGGCTTTCCTCCTGATGTACTCTAGGAACATAGTTTCATCCATGAATATTATTTTTGTGTAACAATATGCCTAAAATTTTACTTATGCTACCCATTAATAGAAAATTCCCATTAAACACCCTCTGAAACAGTGTACTTTTAATATTTTACCATTAGCTATGGCTCACATGTACTGTTCAAGTAATACGAATGCAGCAAGAAAAAAAAAGAAAAAAAATGCCATCATATTTTACAATACTGTATATACATATTTTTTCCCTTTAGTTAAACTGGCTTCTTATTCAGGCTAGAGCAATCAAGGTCACCTAAGTGTTGTGCATGAGTTTTAGGGCATATTTTCAGTCTGAAGAAGCCACTCCAGGGTTTACTTTATCTACTTGTTCAAAAAAACTATTGTGTTTGCCAGGCAAGATTAGCTTACCAGGAATCCATCAGGAATTGAACTAAACATTAAATATTAATTTGTTGTTTTCAAGAGGATTCAACACAATGTACTGCAGTGGTTCCCTAGCCTGGGAATTTGAAGTACTTCCACATCACAATATTAAAAAAAATCACATCACAAGCTTGAATTTAAAAACATTGAATTCTAGAAATATCCAAACAGATTTAACAACAGTTCACTCATTTGATAATCTATGAATCAGCAAATTGTTTCAGACAATACACAAAACAGAGTCACACATAAACGTTCACTGTTTCTGCAGTTATACTCGTTAACCCACTGGTGGCCAAAACACTTTACACAAATCTTAATGAGAATCTCAACACTTTAATGCACATTATCTGTATACCCACGCCGTGTGTACTAATGCCTCAGGGGCACACACAATATTGCCTCGTCTCCCGACTCCCTCACATTCTTGATCTTCCGTCGACTTACACTCTGTGAACAAAGCTGTGTAGAGGGTGTAATTTAATTAAGCTGTGCAGAGTGTGAGAGCTGGTTGGTGGTTTTTATCGGCCATCGTGTGAGCCATTCATTTAGGGTTAGAGTTAGTGGGTTTTTGGTCTTTAAAACCTGAACTTTAAAACAAAGCCCAGACAACTGCATTGCCTTCTGAAATCAAGAATCACTTGTTTTTCACAATATAACAGCATAAAGGATTTTTTGCTTTAGTTTTGCAGAAAAGCACAGATCAGCTGTAGATGTGTCTCATTCCTCATCATGAAAAAATAAAATACCATAAAATGGTACTAGCAAAAATAAAAATGTAAATAATTTTGTGTGTTTTACAGATGTTGAGCTCAAATTTAATGTGGCAGTAGCTTAGAGTTACCCTTGTATATTTTGATTGCTATCAAATTGTGCAAGAGGTGAATTTAAAATGTTAATGTTGCCTGTTGGACATAATCCCATTGGTCTGTTAGTAGAATATCTCAATCACTAAACAGATAGTTATAAAAACAAGAAAAAAACAGATGTATTATAACTGCTTAACTGATTTTTTAAATAACATTTGAGTTCACATTGACAGACACAGAGTAATTGTCATTATTGTAGGTTTTTATCAGAGAACTCTAAATTAATTTAAAGCATCTCTTCATTTGATGTTTTGTCTTGCAGGGTTATGCAATAGAGAGCAGTGACTTAGATTGTCTTGTTAATAATTTTACAACTTCAATGCAAACTTCACTTGATAAAATTGATTTGCTGAAAAAAAAATAATGAGAGGAAGCTGACTCCTTGGTTCAATTCTGAGTTACATACTTTAAAACACCCTGATGCATGCTCAATAATCCTGCTCAATAATAATGCTCTTTTTTTTTTTTGCTTTGTTTTGTTTTGGTTTTTTTAATGTCCAGAGGACAAGACTTAGCTTTTTTAGATGCTTCAAAACAGGTATCTAGAAAACTGTAAAGAAAATGGTGTTCCATTAACGTGGAATTATTTTATTTTACTTGGAAAGACAGCCTACTAACATATTAGAAAGCCATCCATAACGCTAGATTATGGATTTCAGAAGGAACAAATGCACCTATTGCCCCCCAACATAGGAGGATCTGCAGTGAAAGTGGCCTCCAGTTATGTACTTGGTTATGCACCTGCATAGTCAGGCCATTGAAGCAACAGGTCCAGGAGAGAAAACCAGACACCTCATCTCCCTGGTGACACTTCCCAGCTTGTTCTGGGGACTCAAGCATTCCCAGGTCAGAGAAGATACACAACCCATCCAGAGACGTATGGGCCTTCCCTGCAGCCACCTACCATTGGGAAGGGCCTGGATAATGTCTAAAAGGATGTGTCCAGAATGCATTCTGTTCAGATGCCCAGAACACCTCAGCTGACTGCTTTCAATGCAGAGAAGCAGCATCTCTACTCCAAGCACTTTACAGATGATGGCACTCTTCACCCTATCTAAGGCCATATGTATCTCTGGCCACCCTGAGAAGGAAGCTCATTTCAGTCGCTTGTATTCGGGATTTCATTCTTTCAGTCATGATCCAAACCTCATGATCATAAGTGCATTGTTGGAATGTAGACAGATAAGTAAATTGAGAGCTTTCCCTTTCACCTCAACTCTTTCTTCACCAAGACTGACCAAAGCAATGCCATCATTACATTCCAGCCGTTTCTGGTCGAGAACCATTGCCTCAGAATTAGAAGAGCTGACTCTCATTCCAGCTGCTTCAAATTCAGCTGCCAACCACCCCAGTGTATGCTAAAGGTCTTGGCCTGAACAACATAATCTATATATAGCGGAGTTGAGACACTGAGGTTCTCAAACCAAACACCCTCCTCTCCATAACTGCACCTTGATATCCTGTCCATGAACACCACAAACAGAATTGGAGACAAGGGACGGCTCTGGTGGAATCAAACCTGCACTGAGAATGAGCTTGATTTTGTGCCAAGAATGCACACAGCTCCTGCTTTGGTTATACGGGGACTGGACATTCCTTAAAAGCAGCCAGATACCTCATACTCCTGCAGCACCCCACAAAATGCCTCAAGGAACACAGTCATAAGCCTTATCCAAATCCACAAAGCACATGTAGACAGGGGAAACAAACTCACTTGACCCCCTTAGCAACTCTGCCAGAGTCAAGATATGGCCCACTGTTCCAAAAAGTTAACAAAAACAAAAACAACAACAACAACAACAACAACAACAACAACAACAAATATAATTATTTTATTTAGGAAAACTGTTGGAATATATATTCACCTTGCACTCCTCTCCATACTTGCATGTATTTAAGTTCCTAAAATAAGTGTTTTTTAAATACTGTGGATGTAAGTGCAAAATTTAGCAGAAAATGTATTTAATGCTATGTGTGCTTTTGTTGTTGCTGTCTGTTAGTTTATTTATTTTGTTGTTGTTGTTGTAAAATTGTAACATTGTGTAATGGCCAAATCAGATTTAATAATTATCATCAAGCCATTACATAATGAGAAAATAATATTTAAATATATTAAACAGATCAAATTCTAAAGTGCTTCATAGTAAAATATAAAATACTCAATGAGAGAAAAATATTGGTATAATGGTAAATGGAGCTTACTTATATAGCGCTTTCCAGCCCCCATATGAGGGTCCCCAAAGCGCTTCACAGTACCAGCCATCCACCCATTCATACACACATTCATGCACCAGTAGCAGTGGTCCGCCATGCAAAGCGCCATCCAGTCCTACAGGGAGCAACTCGGGGTTAAGTGGCTTGCCCAGGTACACAACGAGGTATGCAGTGACCGGGGATCGAACCCCGGACCTTCCGGTCCTGAGCCGGCTGCCCTGCCTCTACACCATCTCGGCCCCCACAAATATTAAAAACAAGTGACATAAAAACTTGAACAGAAAAAGCACATTGCCATTAAGATGTTACCTAAAATGACTTGTATACATTTATATTTACTGTGGCGTAAATTGTAAGTTGTAGTTTTACAAAGACAAAAAAAAAACGTATTCAGTGACATCAAAGTCCAACACCCACCATTTTTTTCATATTGCATGTCCAGCAAAATAAAATAAAAATGGAAAAATGAAAATAAACACCTGCATACTGTGTCATATGTTGAAATGTAAAGCAAACTTGTTTTAATTTTTTTTTATTTTTGTGAATTTTCAAGCTGGGGCTTTGGAAACAGCCCTTTACTTCCATATACAGGCTCAAACATCAAGAAAGAATCTGGCTCTGGTGAAACAAACAGATTTTGAAAACCAATTGTATCTTTCTCATCTATTGCCAGACTATTAGCCTGGTTAAAACCAGACCCTTGTCCTTCACTTCGCTTTGTACTAGGGTCTGGGATTTCTCCCATAGAAAACGATTTCTCCGGTCGATTTTTGACCGGACCAATCAGAGAACAGAAGGCGGAGTTTTGTTAGTTTAGCCTGGCGAGGTCCAGGCTATCAGATAAATAGCTCAGAAACCACTCGGTGGATATTTTTTCTGCTACCAGTGTGTAATTATATGGCTCTAATTTACTGACTGTTGGCCTAGATGAAACATTTGAGATAAAATTCGATTTTTTATCATTTATTTTCGTAGCGCACCCGAGGCTGTTTGGAAAATGTCAAACCGAAACAATTTAAATCCAGCAGATTTGACCATTTCGTGAATTGATTTAGGAACTGTTAAGCTCAGGAACACTTCTGATATAACGTCAGCTAAGAAATATATTTTTTCTCAGCAAAGAAATAATAGTTTTTTACCTTGTTTACATGAAAATTCCTTCGTGGCGGCAGCCATTTTAAAGGTACAGTATGCAGTTTCTGTAGAACTCCAGCACTTAGAAATATTTTCAACAGGCAAAGCATTCTGATCCCGCTCTGCCCCCTTGTGGTCTGTTAAATTTCAAATTCAAGCTCTGTTTTTATTGGCTGATTCAAATTCAAGCTCTGTTTTTATTGGCTGGTTACAAACTCTGTTTTTATTGGCTGGAAAATGGTGGGTCACCTTTTCTTTTTAGAAATGCTTATTTACCACCTGGAGAAGCAAGGGGACAATATTTTTTTTTTTTTTTCAGAGATTACCTGGCTAACATCAGTCTGTCAGGAGGTAGTGACAGAGTGAAGAAATATGTTCATAAAAAAAGCTACATACTGCAGCTTTAACTGACGACGTCAGTCGACGTCGTTCAAAACTCTGCCTTCTGTTCTCTGATTGGTCCGGTAATCCTCCTTCTGTTCTCTGATTGGTCCGGTCAAAAATCGACCGGAGAAATCGTTTTCTATGGGAGAAGTCCCAGACCCTAGTACAAAGCGAAGTGAAGGACAAGGGTCTGGTTTTAACCAGGCTACCAGACTATTTGTTGCTGGAACAAAATATTGAATCAACTGTTGCACAGGTATGTGGTAATAAAGCCAAGAAGGGGGTTGGCATCCATTTTTCCCCAAAAACCAGAAACATTCAGGATAAATTAATAAAGTTTTTTTGGAGTCTAACACGCCAACTTTATTGCGCCAACGTGTATCACTGTTCTGTGTTCAGAACATTTTCAACCAGATGATTATGAGTCAGCAGTGATGCCAGCGTTTGGATTCAGGGGGATGTATGGTACCACACTGAGGAAAGTTGCTGAGCCAACTATTCAGGCAGTTCTACCATGCACCACACCTGGGAAACTGGAAGGATCAAAGTCTTAAACTATCTTAACACTGACATGAATTTTTTACTATTCATAAAATTGCTCAAAATATATATATTTTATCATTTAAATATGTTTGTTTTTGCAAACAAAATGATAAATCACTTTAATTTTGCTTTAAAAGTGATTTTGAACTTCAAGCCGTGTTTAATCATGGGAAATCTGATTACACTCGAACGCACCATATGTGATGTCACACTGGGCAGAGGGCTGTGGTGTCTTTAATAGCGGACAATTTAAAACTGGACGAATTTAGCAATCTATGTGAAGATTTGAGCTATTTGTCTTCATTTTGGGAAGCAGAAAATAGTTTGGGTGATGGAACAAGAAACAACAGGATCTAATTTAGGTCTGATGCTGTATCAGACTTCCTTCATGTCGAGCTGCTCATACCTGCGCACTGTGACAAGCCCAGAGCTCTGCCCGGTGTGACATCACAGATGGTGCGTTCGTGTGTAATGGGATTTCCCATGATTAAACACGGCTTGAAGTTCAAAATCACTTTTAAAGCAAAATTAAAGTGATTTATCATTTTGTTTGCAAAAACAAACATATTTAAATGATAAAATATATATATTTTGAGCAATTTAATGAATAGTAATAAAATAATGTCAGTGGACCTTTAATACTGTACAATTTAAAGTAAATGTATCCATTTTAAAGAAATGGGGAGCATAAACAGTCTGAGATGTCATGTAGATGCAGGTGCTAAAATGCTAAAGAAATGTAAATGTGAGCTGGTGTGACAAAAAAATAATCCTTGAATCCTTAAGTGCTTGTGGTTTCTACAGAACAATGATAAAATATGAATGAATTCGTTGCTACATGGGGTTTAACAAACTAGACTCCATATGTATTTTAGACATTGACATGAGGCACTAATCTCCCTAAGGAAGTATTTAATAAAATTGTAACGTGATGGTACCCACACACAGAACTAAAGGAGCCATTTGTGTTCAGCGACAACATGCTCTTATGTCCCATGGAAATACACACCAGACACTGTCTACTTCTGTGTCCTCACTTTACCACTTCACTGTCACCCTTATCTCTACACAGACTCCTCTCCACTGCAGTCATCCACTCTTCCCTGCCTTTCTCCTTGTTTTCTCTTTCATCCACCATAAAACCCTTTAAGTGCTTCGATCTAGTGGATGTACATATTTTATGAAGTTTGCCAGTAGTCTTACCTGGTGGATAGTTAATGGCATGCATTACTACTCTTTGTGCTTCTTTTATGATGTGTCGTGTTTACCTCCCAAAAATATTTAGCTTTTTACATTTGCATATTTTGCTTTGCTTTTTAGATGATCGCTTCCGGTCTTCTTTGTCTTTAATTTTCAATGGGACTATAACTGTGTGCATATGTAACAACTGACTTTCATTTCCCAGTTTCTTTTCCTTACATGTTAAGCTCTCCGATTTATTGTTCTTCCACTATGACCATCAGATCATATGTTTTAATCCCATTTTTTTCAAGGTTACACTGTGAAAATTACTTCTTTTTTTTTTTTAAACGTGCAATACATGTGATCTTCAACCACCTAGTCCTCACTGTTTATTGTTTTTCTTACCATTTGGTGCCTCCACAGTATATGCTATGTGACGACTTACCCCAAATTTTCTCATTTTCATTTTTTGTAAATGCTTTTATCCGGATTTCTTAATTTTCTGCTCCTATATTTTATCAATCTGTTGTTCTCGCTTTTCTTTGACTCCTTTTTAGGTCTTCAGAGAAGAGTTCTCCTACCCTATTCCTCCCTCAACTTAACTCCTATGACCTTTAACCCTTCTATTCTCTTCTATCTTGATGTTTTTTTAACTCCCGTTTGTCTTGTCTCTCTTTCTCTGTCAGTGACTCTCAGAAGACCTCCTGGCTGAAAGGTGTGAAGGAGGAACTAAGTGCTTTCTCCTGTCTATAAACACTGTCCTTTATGCCTGTGTGGCTCCGGGCCTGTCTGACTGTGGGGATGGAAAGAAGTGAGCTGTCCACAGAGATTTATCCTCTGCTTAGTCTCTCGTCTGAGATTTTCTCACACTCTTTATCCTACCTTGTCACATTCAAGTTAAAGAATGACCAGCAATAGAATGTAATCAAAGAACAATAAAGACAGTGCAGTGACATAGAATACTCAATGGCTTTGGTTTATCTAGGGATGACTGGACAGCACAACGCACATTGACTAAATTAAATGTAAAATATGTTTTAATATGACTGTGTGTGGTGGGAGTGTAAGTGTGTGGAGAGAGCAAGACAGACAGACAGGCATATTGCATGGCTTCATTGTGAGCTTCAAAATCTTTTTCAAAAGATGTTTCCTTGGAACTTGTTCTCGCATTCACTTTGGCAACAAAAGTACATTATTATGTTCTTTGTCTTGTTTTTTGTGTTTTTTTTACTTCTCTTTGGGTTTGTTTGAGAATTGTACAAAAAAATCTTAGTAAAGTTATTGTATGTTAATAAAGTTAATTAATAAATGGGGTGCTTGTACTAAATTTAGAGTAAGTCTATTCCTATTGTCAGATGAGACTTCAATTGTTATCCAGATGCACGAATAACATTAACAGAGACTTTTTTTTTTAAACAATCAGCAAACATTTCACCAGCTACAGCCCCTCAAGCATGCACACAAAACACACGTTTTACCTGAACTACAGGGAAAGGCTCATCTTATTTCCTCTTTAGTGGATCTCACATTTTCTGATTTCTTCTCAACACGTCTATATCGTTCTTCCTTTCCATCTGACATACTTATCTATAGCTGGTTTCACTGAATTGGCTCTTTCATTAAAGTATATTTCAACCTTCACTCTGTTCATTTTTAGTTTACCTACCTGACCCAGGCACTTAGTTGTTCATGTGTTTCACTTCTGAATGTGTAGTGTGGACTTGTGTGCGGTCATCCCTTGAGGGAACTGCCAGCAACGGCTCTAATAATTGCTTAGAAAACAGCAGAAACACCCTTGATAACCCTTTCTTCCCTCATCTCCTTTATCTCTTAACCAGTTTCACCCATATGATCTAAATACATCTTTCATGTCTGAAGAGTTTGTTCTTATATTGGTAACATTATCACTATTTTTTACTCTCAGCCTGTCAAATGCATATCATGTCAACAAAAATGATGCAGAAAAACTGTTTCATGCATTTGTCATGTCTAGGCTGGACAATTGCAATGGTTTGTTATCTGGGTGTCCAAATACGTCTTTAAAAAGTATTCAGTTAATCCAAAATGCTGCAGCCAGAGTCTTAACTGGAGTTAGTAGGAGAGATCACATCTCTCCAGTTTTAGCTTCTCTCCATTTGCTCCCTGTCAAATGCAGAATTTAATTCAAAATCATACTTTTAACCCAGAAGGCTTTCAACAACCTAGCTCCATCTTATAGTACAGATCTTATTGTTCCGCATTTTCCTAACAGAGCACTTCACTCTCAGACTGCAGGTTAACTTGCAGTTCCTAGAGTTTCCAGAGGCAGAATGGGAGGAAGATATTTAGTTATTACACTCCTCTCTTGT